>PVKM010019932.1:0-23747 GCA_004027735.1 Carollia perspicillata | reverse complement strand
TAAAAAAAGAAAAGAAAAAAGAAAATCTGTGGTGAAATGCAGGGAAGCAATGGAGCTCACATTGGGAAGAAGGCATGTCTATACGGAGAGAAGCATGAGCTTGTATGTGAGCTAAGAGGAATAAGCCAATGGGTTAAATACATCTTTCCAGAAAATGTTTATTGAGTAGCTTTTCTGGGCTGGATGCTGTTCCCAGGGGGAGGGGAGGGCACGGGAGCAGGGAACAGAGCCCTGTCCCCAGTGGGACCCCCCTGTAGGGGGAGGAGACAGACATAAACTCCCTGTGCGGAGGCCTAACTGGAAAGAAGGGGAAGGCCACACAAGTGCCGAGGCCAGCAGCCCTCCCCGCCTGGTGTTTCTGGAAGAGATTAGCATTTGGGTCTGTGGACTGAGGGAAAGATCCTTCCTCTCCAATGTCACAGACATCATCCAAGCCATCTGGAGCCCAGGGGGATCTTGCTCTGAGTCTGAAGCTCAAATGCCTGGTAGCAGGAAAAGATGGATGCCCCAGGTCAAGAAGAGAGAGCAAGAATTCGCCCTCACAGACACACCCAGAAATAATGTTTTACTGTAAAATTAACTATCACAGGAGGTTAAAGACAAGACAGGTTTGGAATAAAATGGAAGTCTCAGGAGTAATTCATAAAGAAGTCTCCAGAAGTGACTGGAGGTAGGGGAGTAAGCACAGGTGTGTGTGTGTACAAGATTTGATAGGGATGCTACATTTCATTTATTTTATTTTTCCAGCTTTATTGAGATACAGCTGACAAGTAACATCTTACCACACGTACAGAGTACCAAGCGATGATTTGATACCTGGTGCAAGGCTCCTCCATGGAGCTAGTCAACACATTACCTCGCCCATTTCCTTTTTCTGTGTTTTCTTTGCTGAGAACATTGAAGTTCTACTTGCTTAGCAAATTTCAATTTTAAACCCAGTGCCACCAACTATGGGATACTTCTTCTGAGACATAGAGGAGGCACGTATAAACTGAAGAAACGTTCCATGACTTCCACAAACTCCTGAACCTCTCTGAGCCTTTCTGTGAAGCAGAGCATTGTGTTTGGGATTCAATCTGCACAGGGGTGCGGAGGGCCGGGCGGGCTGCCAGGCACCGGAGCAGGTAGGTGGCCAGCAGGTCGTGCGCATGCGGAGAGAGAAGGACTTTGACCCGCAGAGGAAGCTGGACGGACTCCTTCCCCACCATCGCACTGTCTCGGTGAGGAGCAGAGGGGACGGGGCTAGCGTTTAAAGGGCAGCAGCCACTGAGGATGCTGGGGCTGGGAGGGCTGGGAACTGTGACTTCTAAGGTCCTTGCAAACTCTGTGCTCAGTGATATTTTTCCCCCCTGAAGAATTTTTTTAAGCTAACGGTTTCATCCAAAGCGGAAGTGTCTCTGTACTGAGTCCAAGAAAAACAGAAATCCTATGATAATGATAAGACTTGACAGGAACGAGTACCCCAGGGAGCTGTCCCGCGTGTGGCAGGGCGGAGGCTCTCCTTTGCGACGCTGTGCCCTACCCATCCCCCAGACGGACTGACCTGGGCCTGGTCCACGCTGAGGTCCCTAAACTGACCTTACCTTGGAAGCCGTGGCTCTGGGGGTGCGGGGCGGAGCCTGGGTCCGTTCAATGCCCAGGTGGGTTCTCTTTGCAGAGAGCCATGAATCTGGTAAATCCAATAAGAAAGGGCAAGGGATAGTTACGATATGCAATGCTTTGATACGTGATTTACATAGCTCAAGGTCCCATTAGGGTATATTTTGATCGATTTAAATACCCAGTTCATTTTTTTTTCATTTAAAAATGTAGTTTGGAAGCATATAATATTCTTTTTTTCTGTATAATCTTTTTTTCTCTTTTTAAAAAATTTTCATTGTTATTCAAGCATATAATATTCTTATCCTAAAACAATTACTTGAAATTTCTGCTATTTTCTTTCCAGTTTCCTTTGTTCAACAAATATATGAAATATTGCCATTACAATATTGTGCTTTTACATTTTTAATGTCCAGTATATTTGGATTAAGTCATTAAATGAATTAAACCTCTTTTGTACTTGTTTTCTGTATCTATGAAAATAAAATAAAATGTACAAGTATTTTCATGGAGTTATTAATGAAAGAAGTTAAATTATTTCTTTGTGATAATGATTTCACAGTTTTTCTTTTCTGTAAATTGCTATAGCTTGTTTTAATGAAACAACTTGTGAAATTTTCTGAAAGACTGTTAGTTTTACTTTCTTTTATTTTTCTCACATACTCTCAAAGTTAATTTAAAAGCTCGCAATATTTTTATCCTGGTATCTAACTGTTAAGGTTCTGTTCCTTAAAAAAGGTTTCTTACACAGACGTGTAAAATCCAGGATAAATTTATGGCTTTAGACTTGTGTTTAAGTTAAACAACAAAATCTATTGCTGCTGGGTGAGAAAAAGATCTTCACCAGTTTAAGCTGTCTTTGGCCTTTCTTAAAAAGCGACATTTTCCTGTTAAATACCCAGTTTGGGGAAAGTCCTGAGAGGAGATGAAGACACTCTGTGGGCATGAATGCCCATATGGGCTGTCTTCCTGATTTAAGGTCTAAGAAACCCATCAGTTCTCCATATGTTGATGTCCTCTGCAGACCCTTGGTTTGCAAATCTGCCCAGAGGTCAGAGGTCAGTGTGATTGTGGTCCTGGGACCATGGGGCTCCCTGTCACTGGTGCTGTGGCTCTCTTTGGCAGTCCAGGCAGTTTAAATTTCTGGACGGTTCCTCTTCAGTTTCGGTGAAGCTGTGAGCTGTTTTGTGTAGATGTATAATGGCACCTATGTACTGAACACCACCTCTGTAAACATATGATATCACATGAGCAAACTGAAAAGCAGCTGAATTTGCCAATTGCCAACGCTTTAACCTATATTATAACACTATTTACTCTAAGTATTTAATTTTTTTTCTTGCTATTTTTGGACTGTGGTCAAATCCGCAGAATAAACTATGTGAGTATTAATTCAGGCTGAACATGTATGCATGTTAAGTTCCCATTCTTGGGAAAGAGTAAAATAATCCAGTGTTTTTGATCAATTTTCTTCTCTTGATTAATCTTATGATTCAATCTTTAAATTCTACTTTAATGATCACAATTTAAATATAGTTTGACATTTGAACAATGATAGCAATTTGTTATTTTAAAGAACACAGGCTTGTGATGGAGGAAAAGTAAACTAGAAGCACTGGGAATTCAGATTTTCTGCTCACCAGGGAGTGAGTGAGTGTTTTTTTTCTTTTCTTTTTTTTCTGTCTGGCACAGTGACAATGGAGAAATTTGTTTACAAGTCAGGGTCAGAGAATCATGAAATTTCTGACCTATGGATAATCTTAAATTCTAGTGAGATCTAATCAACTCTCTTATTTTTGTAGAGAGCTAAGCAGAAGACAAAGGGCGTGATTTGTCTGAGGACATTTAGCTGTACGTGGTAGAGACCGACTAGGCCCGAATTCTCTAGCCTGGTCAGTGCTCTGCCTATTGTAACAAATCATATACATTGAGGTAGGGAGAACAAGGGGGATTGGGGCAGGATTTTGAAAACAGTGATCTCTTTGTTGAGTCCAGCCGTTTTGGAACCCACAGCTCAGTATCATCAGGGGGAAAAGAAGCTGAAACTTGCCCGGATGTATTTCACACCCTTGAAGCCTGCGAGAGATTTGGAACCGAATCCTGATTTTGACATTAATGATTCAATTAAATGTGTTGGCCTAAACCTGCGGTTCTCAGACTTTACCAAGCATCAGAACGACTTGGAGGACTTGTAAAAAGCTAATTGTTTGAGCCCGAACCCCACGTTTCTTGTTGAATAGGTCCAGGTGGAGCCTGAAATTTGCATTTCTGGTAAGTCTGCAGGTGGTGGGAGGGCCACATTTGGAGAACTAGTGATCTAGAGATCACCCAGGGTCTTTTTCTGCACGAAAAATACTGGACCTTCTTCCCTGGACCTTCTCAGTGAGTGAAAGTTAACCCTTTCTACTTTCCTAACACTGGGAAGGGGTGGGGCCAAGAGGGATTGTATTGATGGAACCAGTTTTGTGAGGTCTTCAGGGGAGGACAGGAGTTATTTTAGTATGATATTAATGTAGTATTATGTTGAAAGTCACAGATGCTGTTGGAAAAGGAATGTGAAGTATTTTACAGGCCTGGCAGAAAGAGAATGTGAGGAGCTTTACTATAGTGAGTGCATGTGGTTTCTCAGGAGTGCCTTCCCATGGAAGCCTCTCTCAAAACAAACCTTGTTTATTTAAATTGGAGTCAGTTGGGAGTTCCCAATGAGAAAAAAATAGTCGTCAGATCAAAGCACTGAGTGAAAAATCACACACACAAAAAACACATATAATCACTATCTCGAAAGAATTCTTCAGGTAAGAATTTGTCAGTTACATTTTATTTATGTTCTTTCATAGTTAAAATGGTATAAAGCCGTGGTTTTAATCCCACTTTACTCTTTCTTAAGCTTTAATACAAAGTGCTTGGTGTTGTATTGGGCCAAAGGCAGTTCTTTAATTGTAACAAGGAAAAATGGGGAAGTTCAAGTGCCTGGTCAGTTCCTGTTTCTACTACGGATCCGCAGTTTTGCCTGTCGCCATTTTTCTGTGGGAATCTGCGTTGGCTGGAGTTGCTCTGCGGGGGTTTTAGAGATTACAGTGATCATTTGCAGGATATGCAGTCTGATTGCTGAATGGATGCGCCCCTTCTTGTCACACATTGTTGATTTGTTTTAGGCCAGGTTTTAAAATAAATAATCCCCAAAGTTGGAACTTGTCCTTTAAAACAGTAAAAGTTGCATTTAAGATGTAAAATATGCTCCCAATGTAAAATATTATTTTACATTTCTTTAGTTTAAAAACGACCCCAAATCTAATTTAAGCCACTTAAAAAGAGGTGACCTTCTTTTTCTGGTAAAGATCTAATGCACTCGTATCTACTTTTGTCTTAATGGCATATGACTATTGAAAAAAATTAATCTTTATTTTATTTTTTTCCATTACCATTTAGTCCTCTTATAGCCCCCTTCCTCCAGCAATCACCATACTGTTGTCCATGTCCATGAGTCTTTTTTCCTCTCTGCTCAAGCCATCCACCCCGCACCCTCCCTGCTGCGAAATATGACTCTTGTAAAATGTAAATTTATAGAAAAGAATAAAAACCAAACACATACCTCTCCGTTGGCTTTCTGTTGAGTGTGTACAGACACAGCAGGGAGGAGGAAGTCTGAGGGAGGGTCTTGCAGTGAAAAGTATCCTGAGTGATCATTTCAGGACCATCTGGGAAACTTGCCTCAAAGGAGCTGCTGGGTGTCCGGGACGCTGAGTGCCGGGGCCACTGCTTTTCCCCACGGAAACACCGAGGCAAGTTCTGCTGCAGGGCGTTGAGCTTAATTAGGACTCCATAATTTAGGACTTTTTCCCCTTAGTTTGGTTGATTTTTGATACACGGCGGTTGTGTTTTAGAAGTAAGAATATCAGAAATTAAAAATGAGGCCATAACAATTTTAAAAAGTCAGGTAATAACAAATGTTGACAAGGATGTAGAGGAGTTGGAACCCAGGTATTTTACTAACGGATTGCAAAAAGGTGCAGCTACTTTGGAAAACAGTTGACACGTCCTTAGGTGGTTAAACCTCAAGTTACCATATAACTGGGCCATGCCACTTCTCTTTCTCTCCCCTGCTCTCTTCCTCCCCTCTCCCCCCTATACCTCCAGATGCTCCACACTAGAGTGCAAGCTCCAAGATGTCCAGGCCTGGGCCGTCGGGTCTCTGCTCTACCTCCAACATCTGGAATGGAGTTGGGCACACAGCAGGCACGCAGGATAATTTTCAGTTGAATAAACGAGTGAGACAGGTGTATGGAGAAGTCATTAAGAGCACAGGCTCTGGAGTTACCCTGCCTTGGTGTGAATTTTGGCCCAACTCTTACTCTGGAAACTTATATTAATTAGTCTCTTTGAGCCTTGGTTTCCTCATCTGTGAAATGGGACAATAATAGCACATAAGATTTTTTCAGTGACAAGTATTAAAAAAACTTATAAAGGAACATTTATAACAATTAAGAATTGATTATATAACACATTGTACCAAGTAATAAGGGCATCATCTCTATAGGTGATTAAGATGTGGTCCCTGGCCTTAAAATCCTAAGGAACTTTCATCCTTGTAGGGTTGAGATCTGGAAAAGTCAAGGCAGAGGCCTAGGTGTGTGAGGAATACATACACCAGAGTGAACTTACAACATCAGCCAAACACATTGGGAATCACAAATCAGCCCAACTTTGTTGCCAGTTTTTAGCAATAAGAAGACAATAACTTTGAAATGAATTTCTTTCCTTAAAATATCGTGTTATGTGTAAAATATTCATGTGTTTAAGTGGACAAATCTGAGTCACCATGAGAAAAATTTATTTCATGCCTAACCAGTGTGCTTTATTTGAAAACAATGGAAATTAGTACATTAAACATAGGATATATTAAAAAATACTTTATTTTTGTCTTCTACTCCTCTTCAAAAATGTATTTAGTGGGAGCGCTGTTCCCATTCCTGGACCACTCCTCGGGCAGGCCCCAAGACTATGCGGCTGGCTCTTGGGTTGTGGTAGTTCTGTAAGGTTGGGATCATAGTAGCAGGCTGTGCCTCTCTTGAATTAAAATCCTTCCTAGACCCGAGCTGTAGAGAATACGATGCCTGTGTGTGTGTGGACTTTTTATAGTCCTAATATGTTTATAGTCCTAATATTGGGCGAAGGTGCCAAGTATCAGCATTCTGCTTCCAACTTAAATAGTAAAAGCATTTTCACCACTGCTCTGTGAGAACAGGAAATTTAGCGCCAGCCATCCCTATAGGAATGGCCCAGAAGACTAATTTCTGTATAAAGCAGACAAAAGTTCAACGGAGTGATTGAGATATATTTAGCCTTTACAAAGTCCCTTACACGTATTTTTACATTTATCAAAAGCATGCACCAAATAAAATTGTTTGGGGTGGTGTCTTACACATGTTAAACTGATAATAATGACTGATGACCTCTGCCTTGTCATGTATGATGGCCGGAAGCTTTCTTTCTCTACTTCTTCCGTAAGGTCTTAAATGCATCCGCTTCACCTTACAACAAAAGAGCTTCTCCCTTTCTGGTGCTCAGTCCGCATTTTCATGCCTCTCGGCCTCTACCACCCAGAGCTGTTAGTGTGGGGTGCTTAGGTTCCAGCACAATCCCAGGAGGGTCAGACCTGAATGCTTGTGATAGAAAAAATCCTGAGAAACCTTTACTTAAGCTACTCGATAGAGTTCAACATTTCTCTCAGTTCCCCAGACTCCTGCCCTCACTACTTGCAGGACGCAGGTGGTGTCCTCCTAGCCCTGCCGGGGAAAACGTCTTGTTACCTGCTGGGATCTCTCTGGTTCTGCGTATCAGCCCTGCTTGCCCGTATGACGTTTACCATCTGTGCATGGCTTAACCCCCAAATCCTCAGCTTCTGCTTTACCTCCTTTTTTCCAGACCTAACTCACAGATTTGCTTTTTAAAGTATTTTCAAAAGCCTGTTTTACACTGCATGTACACTGCACCAGTTTTTGCTGTCACCTAGTGACATCCAATATTATATGACATTCAACATTATACGAAATCTAATGTCATGTAAAAGTAAATCCACTGTGCCAGAGAATGGCATAAGAAAAAGAAAAAATTAGTCCTGGGGAAAAAATGCATTATCTAAAAACTAAAAGCAAATGAACAACTCGACGTAAACAACCACACCACAAATCCCCATTCACTGGTTAGCTTCTTAATAGAGGACTCAGTACTTGAGCTCTGTCACAGAGTATTGCTAAATCTGTCCAGCAGACTTTGATTAGATTTTGTGATAGAAGCATTTTTGCCCTCCTCTCCTTTCTTTAAACCTAAAATCTTAATGAAAACATAAAATTTTGTTCTACAGTTTCCTGGTGCATGGTGAAATATTCAAAGCTGTAACAGCTCCTCATATCATAAATACAGGACCCACGGCCGTCTGACCCTTGCTCTATGTCGTAATGCCTTTGAAATCACGGCTGGATTTTATTTATTTTCGTATTTTCCCCTGGCTCTTAACTTTCCACATAAATTAATAGAGGAAAAATATTTCTTATCACCCCCAGTTTTTCTCCTGCAAGATGATTTACAAAAAATTAAGTCATTGTCTCCGTGTACCCTCCAAAAAGAAATAAAGTTTAATTTATGCCAATGCTGTTTATTTCACTAGCATAAAAGGCTGAGAAAAAATAGATATAAAATCAGGACAGTCTAGAATCCTTTATAGGTAAAAATCACATGAGGACCTTTTACTAGGATGTTTTAGTTTGCCACTGCCATTAAGTAACTCTTAAATCACTACTCCAGGTATAGTTACTGTGGGCAAGTATTCAAGACTCGCCAGCCTTTGCTCTTCTTCAGAGTGAAGTGGGTCATTAAAAGGCAGAAATGGAAGACACAGAGGAGGAACACATGTACTCACACCCACACATGCCCACACACGTGCACACCCATGCACCCATACATGTTGACAAGAGGCTGCCTCTGTGACCGCCCTGCAGGCTCAGCTGGTGTTTTGCGGCCTTTCTTGGTCTCTCTCAGGGCAGGGACACAATGAACAGGTTGCATGGCAACATGTGAGCACCCCAGCTGGTGCTGTCATTGTCAAGAACGACACAGGTGAGCTCACACAGACCTGGTAATAAACATAATCATGGAGATGCACGGCAATTAAGCACGAATGTTTAGCATTTTACATAAATTGCTGTAATTATTATGGCATTAAAAAAACACAGCGTCTTCACTTCTTGCTTTGGTTTATTTGTAATCAGTCCAGAATGTTCCCCCAACACATACCATTCCTTTCTGACATCATCACCAAATCTAAGTGCATTAACTGTGAGTACCTGGGATTCTTGGCCTTCTACGGCATTCCTCCTATATCTCCACACCAAAGTCCTCCCTGTGTCCTCGGACCCACACCCTGTCTCTTCCACCCTCCACGCCGTGCTCCCAGGCCCCAGGGCCGAGGAAGTAAGAGGAAGTGGGAGTGCTGCGGGTCCCCACAGTGCAGGGGTGGGAAGATAGCAATCGGAAGGGAAGAGAGGCCAAAGCTCAGGGCCAATCGTAGAGTAATAAAAGCATCCATTGAGATTAAGGGCTGGCTCCCTGGAAGCCTTGAGTACTGATCGGGTGCACTACAGGAGGGCAGTTAAGAAGAAAGCTGACATCCCAGGCCCCATATTAACCATTGGCCCAGTGTTTCCACCCAGCCACGTGCAGCCGCAGACTTCTACCTCGGCTCCCCTTTAGGGCACACAGGGCTTCAGGGGCACCTCTGACACCCCTACTTAGTGCAGGGTTTGCCTAGCATGAGTATTCTACTTTAATGCAGGGGTTAACAACAATAACACGCCAATTTTGTATGGAGGTAAAGTGTTCTCATTTAACCCCAACAACACAGTGTGGTAAGCATAATTAGCATCTCCATTTAAAAATAATTTTTAAAAATTTCAGCTTTGCTGAGGTATAATTGACATAGGTAATTATCATATATTTAAAGTATATTTAAAGTATGACTCCATATGTGATGCACTGTGAAAGAATTCCCCTCCCCCATCTAGTTAATTATCACCTCACATATTTGTCGTTTTTTCTCTCAGTGAGAATGCTTGAGCTGTGCTATCTCAGCAAATTTCAGTTATACCCATCTTTGAACCAAGTGAATCGAAGCTCAGAGAGGAGAGGCCCCCCAGCTAGCTGGTGGTCAAGGCGGAACCTTGGCTCGCGTCGAGAAGGCTGAGAACACTGGGACCTACTGCAGTGAACTCAGGGAGGAAACGGAGGAGGATGGGAGTGTTGCTGTGAAGGTGGAGGAAGGGGGCGGGCAGGAGGGCGCCCTGGAAGCCACTC
Organism: Carollia perspicillata; assembly: GCA_004027735.1. Taxonomy (NCBI): domain Eukaryota; kingdom Metazoa; phylum Chordata; class Mammalia; order Chiroptera; family Phyllostomidae; genus Carollia; species Carollia perspicillata. The sequence goes on along the minus strand of PVKM010019932.1, from coordinate 13,799 downwards.
TTGCCCGCTCCCTGTGTGCGGCATTGGGCTGGGTTTCCTTGCATCTCCGGGCCCTCAGCCTGGAGCTGTGCACCAAGGTCGGTCGGGCCCTTCCCGGGCCTACAGCTTCATCTCAGCAAAGGCTTCTTAGCTGACATTTTGAAACCCTGAAAAATAAAATCTATCCTATTTTTGGAAATCCCTACAGTTTTCATTGTAGTCATATTATCCGATTCTGTCTCTAATGAATTTGAAGGGGCTGTAAAAATCCTTCAGCTGTGTTGACACCTGGCTTCACATGTGGCTTCTCCGAGAAGACCTAGTAAGTTTTCTTTCTCCTGGAATAGCTGAGTTCTGTTGTTTTATCTTAATGTCACCTACAAAATAGTCTACCAGAGACTATTAAATATTAAACTGCTTCCCTGCTCAGTCTGCTCTTTTCTAATTTTAAAACAAGAGAAAAGGTTCATTTGTTCTTAAATAAGATTTTAAAAATCTGTTATTTTGGGCCCACTCTTAGTAGGTAGAGATCAGTTGCTCTTCTCACGAATTTTTCTTGCTTCTTGCTTCTCACTCTCGCCTCGTGACCTTCCACGTTCAGATCCTTTTTCTACGACAGAAACCAGGTTTATGTTTTTATAATGCAATCGCTCACCTCTGGGTGACCAAATCAGTGTTTCTCAAACTGTTTAGTCTTAGGATCTCCTTACACTCCTAAACATTATTGAGAACCTCAGAGGGTACTCTTACAGGTTTATGTGAGGTGTATCTACCAATATTTACCCATAAGAGAAATCTATAAGAGAAGTCTATAAAGAACAAGAGTTGCTTTATAGACTTTCCAGATGAATATATAAAAAACTGGTGATAGTGTTTTTTGGGGGGTGAGGACAGGGGAACAGAATATCTGGAATAGGAAAAAATGGCTGTCACCCACTCATAGTTCACGATTTGTTTTTTTAACCAGGTGTATGCATTAGTTTCTCAATTAAAATATGTAGCTAGTAACAAAAGGAAAACCAAACAACACAACCAAACAACAACAGAATCTAAAGATTTTGAATCCATAGAATCAAAAAGATTCAGCTTGAACCTTAGTCAGCCACTTATTGCCTGCATAACCTTGGCCCAATTACTCGATCTGTTTCATACTCATTTTTAACCTGTAAACTGAAGTTACTGACAGTATCTACCTTATAAGATTAGTGGGATTATTAAATGAAAAAATAAAATAGTATCTTGTTCTTGGCCCATAGAAGCATATATTTTACTTATTTTTAATTTTGTATCATACTTATCATCCCTTTATAAATCAAAGGGTTATTTTGAAAGTCAATAATCATTCTATAATATCTCTTTTCTTGTGTGAGTCTAAAGTTTCACTAGCTGAATATAGTAATGCAATTGAAGTCATGATCTGCTCATCGAGGGGCCATTTAAAAGTCTAGATATCTGCATCTTCTCATCCTCCTGCCTAACAGCACTGGGGCTAGACTTCCGTAAGCACACTTCTGTACTCACAGCTGTCCTCAGTCAGTCAGACCTGTACCTGCTCACAGGTCCGTGGTTCGCAGCCTAAGGCAGAATCCCGAGCCCTAGGCCAGCCAGTCCGAGTGGGCCTTTTGCTCTCCTCGTGCTTGAGTGTGCTTCATTTATCCCTGCCATTCCCTTATTGTATTTGGAACCTACTTGTAGTAAACTTCTTACTTCCTGACTCTTCTGCCCAACTGGGATAAATTTGTAAGTTCCAACTCCTCTGGTTTTGATTCTGCGTATATTCTGGTACTGAATGCCTGACTCACTTCCCACTTATTATACATGTGATTATTTACTGGGTGCTTTCTATCCATCATTTGAGCCTTGCTGGCCACTTCACGAATGTCTGTCTGAGCTTCAGCTGCTACTTCCTGGTGCCTAAGAAATCTGAAGATTCCCACTTCAATAATGCAGAGGTTTATATGGGAAGCGTATTACTTGGCTTGATGAACAAGGGACAGCACAGAAATATTCTCTGATGCAGGCGAAACACACGGTGTATTTCAGCAGGGATGGGTCTGGCTGAGACAGCTTTTCTTACAGGGTGGCCGCGTTCTACTGGGGTCCCTTCACATCATCGCCCCTCTCTCTGCCTGTGTCTGCCTCTGTGTCCAAATTTCCCCTTGTTATAAGGACACTACTCATACTGGAGAAAGTACCCGAATGACATCCTTCAAACTGGATTAGTTTTGCAAAGACCTAATCTCCAACTCAGGCTACCTTCTGAGGTACTGGGGGTTAGAACTCCGACATAGTTTAAGCTGGGGACCATGATTCCACCCTTCCCAGGCAGGACCGCTTAGAGTATGGTATGAAAGGGGTGGCCTGGATTCCACACGGTCATGTCCTCCTAGCTCCGTACCTGACTTCCCCTTGTAGGGAGGGCCAGACCCAGAGCTGTGTGCCTGGTAGTAATGAACTCTGTAGTGCAGCATCTGTAATTATAAGCTGTAGCAAACCCTGCCCCGCCCTGGGCCAATGACACACAGCCAGCATCTACATCCATTTGCCTGAAGGCTTTCTGTGGCCCAAGGAGTCCGCTCGGTGCCAGGGAATTAACACGCCCCTGCGAGCAGTTCTCCGCCCACGGCTGGGGACCACGCGGACCTAAATGCCTCAGCTCCCTCGGTCCTTGTGGGAAATAGTTCTGAGGAGAGGGTAAGCATGGGAGTCAACACCAAAGACTTCCACCCCTCATTTAAAAATGTCATTTAAAGACATTTGTTTAATGTAAAAAAATTAACATCGAACTATCATGCACATGTTTTTCCACTATGTATTTTATGTATGGCCCTCCACATCAAAAAGCAAGCTCCAACAGAACTAACGAGCAAAACAGAGACAGACTCGTAGACGGAGGACAGATGACAGCGGGTGAGAGGGGGAGAGGTTAGGGGGCAGAGGGATGGAGCAAAAACCAAAAAGAACTCATGGACATGGACAGCAGGGTGGTGATTGCTGGGGGAGGGGGTATATGGGGACTGAGTGGTAATGAAGAAAACATGTAATAAAGACACTATAAAAATAAAAAAAAAATAAAGATCAACTCCAATACATAAATAAATAAATAAATGAACAAGCTCTAAGCCCTGGCTGGGTGGCTCAGTTGGTTGGAGCATCATCCCGTGCACCAAAAGGGTGCAGGTTCCATCCCTGGGCAGGGCACATACCTAGGCTGTGGGTTCTATCCCCAGTCAGGGCATGTACGGGAGGCAGCCAATCAATGTTCTCCTCTCACAACAACATTTCTCTCTCTCTCTACCCCCCCCACTCTTTAAAGTCAATTAAAACATATCCTTGGGTGAGGATTAAAAAAAAAGCAAGCTCCAGAAAGACAGGGATTTGGGCCTGTTGGGCTGACTGCTGAGCCCAAGCCGACTTGGGCCCTGCCGCGTGCGGTGAGCAGGCTGTGGGTGCGGGGTACAAGACGGCAGGCTGGCAGCACTTGTTGTTGTGATTATTATCACCTACACGTGCAGTATTGTTGTTATCACTTTACATTTGTATTAGTAGACAAAGTTCTGATTACCCATGGTCATGCATTTGAGGATCTTATTTTATCATGATTTTCCTTTCCCCCAGTACTATGATTATCTGGGAACTTTTGCACCTGGCTCGTGATGTTTGTTGGTATTTAAATTTCCAAAGTAACTGACCAAGGGAGACATGTGGCTGTTGCCAGACTGGCCGGCCCATCATGGTCACCCCCGGGCCACACACCCACCCTCTAACCTCCCACTGAGGTCTCCTCTTCCAAATGTAAGACCATCCAGCAATTCTAATTCTTCCCGTAGGGACCCTAATGCATAAAAAATCAATAATTATTTTTCTATGAAAGGTGGTATCCCATTATTCAGTCTTTTTAAAAATGTGACTGCTTACTTGTTCGCTATCATTTTTCTCTGTTCATTCCCTTTTTCTGTTTTTATTTTCCAGGATTACTTTCTTCAAGACATATAAGCCAATCTGCTTTTAGCCCAAACAAACAACACAAGATCTGGTATTAACCTTTTCTCCTTTTGAGGTGTTTATCTCCTTTTGATTTTACTGACTTTCCGTAGTTTCAGACACAATTCAGCCAGGGAGCTGAAGTAGTGTACGATTCCCCCAGTCCCCTACCATAACACCCGTGTGATGATCATGTCTGCCACCGTAACATTTTGTGGGGTGGATTATATTTTCTTTTAGAAAATGTTACCTGATTTTTAAAGGATTATTTCATCCACCTCACCTAACACAATAGGAGCTTGTGGTAGATCCTCGACTCCTTGTCGAATTGATAATCACAGACCGTGTAGAGCTGTCGTGGACCTGAATGGACCTGAATGGTAAAACACAGGCTAGTCATCTACCAAGCACTTCTTTAATGCCCAGTGAGTTCAAAGAAAGTAAAAAGACATAATGACTGCCTGGAAGAACACAGAGGAATCGTACCACTTGAACAAAGAGTCAATTTAGTGGAGAAGGACTTAGCTGGACATGGGCGGAGAATAATTAGATTGATTATATGGATCCGGAGATGCAAATACGAAGGCTGCGGAACAAAAGAAGCCAGCTCTGCAGCTTGCCCGGGGCCGCCCGGCTTCACCGCGTTGGAAGTGAACACAGGACCGTTCATTTCGGCTTTCAGAAGACTGGCCACGTTGTACTCATGTCACAGCCTCTCAGCATTTTCCAAGTCATCAACAGAGTTCATCCCATGCTTGTGAGAACTTTTAGTCCATTCTGCCCCATCAGATCCTGGTGGTGTGTGTGTGTGTGTGTTAGGTTATTATTTTGATTTTCGTTCAACTTTCCATAGAGCTCTCTCTTCTTCTACTTGTTAGCTGGTTAATATGATGTGGACATGATAGACTTTTATCTCCATTTGAGTCTTTTCCTTTTGTCAGCAAACAGATTTCACATATACTGTATCTATGTAATAAAATCATCTTAACATTACTATAAATATTATTAACATTAACTGCTTTGATGAAGTATATTTAGTTTATTACCAATGAAACAATAGTTGAAAACGTTTTTACCCTCCGCTCTTTACCCAACAGAGATTACGACAAAATCATCAAATGATTTGTACCGTCAAGAAATGTTTATTGACACCTCCTCTGTGACATGCATCATTTTTCACTGTGAGTGAAAAACATTACACAAAATACAGACATTTTCTTTCTTGCAGTTCCCACATTCTAATGGGATAAGCTTGACAATGGAAAAATTAATAACACTTGAGATAGTGACATATTACATATTTATGTGACAGAAATCTTAATGTATACAGCAATGGTTCAAATATTCTGTATTAGTTATCTATTGCTGCAGAACTCCCAAATTTAGTAGCTAAAAACAATACACATCTATTATACTACTCCATTTCCACAAGTCGGGGATCCAGGATCAGCTTAGCTAATGGTTCAGCTCAGGGTCTCCCGTGAGGTTGTACTCAAGATGCTGCCCAAAGCCTTCCTGGGACTGAAGCCCTGCTTCCCAGGCGGCTGACGTCCGAGGCTGGCACGTTGGTGCTGGACTTGGGCAGGGGCCTCAGTTCCTCAGCCCGTGCGTGGCTCTGTAGGGCTGCTTGAACGTTCTCACAATGTGGAGGCTGGTTTCCTCCACAAGGAGTGATCCAAGAGGAGGCAGAAGCCACATATTCTTTAAGACATTGTCCCAAAGACATGTATCCCCATTTCTGCCATGCTCTGTTAGGAGCAATGCAGTCACTCGGGGGAGGGGGTCGTGCTCTACCTCTTGAAGGGGAGACATCAAAGAGTCTGCAGATATTTTTATAAACCTCTCTGATGACCCTGATACATTTAAAAACATGCCAAACAAATGAAAAGGTACATTTCAGAGAGATTTCAAAATTAGTTATGCTGTGTTTTATATACCTTGTTTGTTAGTATAGAATGCCTTATTTACCACTGTTGTTTTTTTGTTTATTAGTATCATTTTTGGACAAAGGATCATGGAAAATTAGGTTCCTTGAGCTGGATTCTTATCGCTATGACTGCTTTGCTACTGTGTTGTCATCGCCGTTTAGGGTTCTATCAATGAACACATTTGAGCTTTAAACATTTGGGGGGATATTAGTTGATGAACTAAATATCACTTATTACTTCACATTGGCATTGAACATGATTTGTTTCATGACTGGGAAACTCAAGTTGCATGGCTCGGAAGTAAAATAAAATCCCCTCTGGTTTTCAAGTGCGTTACTTTAGGCAGGGCATCGATGTCTCTAGAAACGGGGCTACTGTGGAACCCCGCTCTGTCTGTGCATAAATGTGGTGTGACAGAATGAACGTGTGAAATCGTGGTCAGCTGCACTTTAACTGGGAAACGTAGTGAGAAACTGCGTATGGCCGCTCAGAGGATATCAATAACGTACAGAGACGTGTGGGTGAAGGAGTAATCCTTTGGTTGTTTAGCTAGGAAATTTGCATATTTGACTGGGACACACGAGAAGGTCCCCCTCCTTGGCCCACGTGTGCTGACAGCTCTCATTTCTCAGTGACTGAAGTGGTCAATTTGGAATTCATCAGGTCCAGCCTCTCTCCACGACGGGGTCTCCCTTTTGGGCGGTCTCCCACACGAAGCCTTCAGGGAGCTTCCAGGGCACGGCGGCTCTGCCGGAGATTGACAGGGACCAAGCCTCTGGACCTTTGGAGATAGAGGACTATTGTCATCTCTAAAGGGCCCCCTTCCCAGAAGGGAATGCTTTTATGGTCCTTAGTAAATTAATTAGTAACTGAAGACAGTGCCATTCTTTGAATTGTTCCCACTTTTACAGCCAATAACTGCAGAAGCCAGTGCCAGCAGAAGACGAAACAAGAACAAAACATGTAAAAGAGTCTAATTTTAGACCTTGCCAGTTACGTGGAGATTTCATCTCTACTCCTAGATTCCGCCCTGAACAGAAGCTCTTGGTAAAGAGAAAAGGGTATAGGAGAGGTACTTTTCCCTCTCATTTCATTGCTGGGGGACGGTGCTGGCCCTTGAAAACCTGAGACATTTTAGTTGTACAGAGATGTGGACTGAGGGGCTGGAAGCTCATTATTTGGGAAAGACATCAGATTTTATACAACGGCTACAAAATGAAACAAACAAACAAAAAAACCCAGTGCTGATTAGAGCCATGTTTATATCTGAAAATTCTTTCGGGTAAGAGGAGGCAAACCTCAGATGTATTTATGTTCATTGTTAAACAATGTTAGGTGGTGTTGCAACAGTTAAATTTATGATGACATAGAGTTGGGGGAGATTTTATAGATGGCTTGGTTCTGACCCCAAACCCACATTCCTTACTGAAGGGATGTGGGCACGGCTAGGACCAGAGCCTTCCAGAATATATATTTTTTCTTCTGGAAAACAAAACCATGGATTTTGGATTTTCACTCTCTGTAAAATAGTAACTTAGTTAGAGGTCAATTTATGGATATGTTTTCATCTGAGGAAGAAAAAAAAAGGAGAAATGAGAGCCACAGAGGTAAATAGATTATGAGTTGTAAAAAAAAATCCAGTGAAATTAACTTTTGAACAGTGTTTGCTTGGGAGAAGTTCTGGGCGAAGGTTGCTGGCAGTGAGTCAGCGGCTGGGTCCTACATGAAATTGGGGCTCCTCACGTCACTCCGGGTGACATTTTATCTTGGGATCCGCACCCTCAGGGAGGAGCCAGGTTTGGCCTCTGACGACTAGTTACAGTAATAAGTGCAACTGTGCATGTGATATATTTATTTATTTTATTTTAATACTGACATAAATGAAACCCTCAGTTTGACAACCGAAGTATGATTTGCTACAATTGCATTACTGATAGCCTCTGAGAAATTGCATACCTTCCGTTTTACTTTCAATTCTATAAACAATACACAGTTTTGAACCTTCTTCCTTTTCTCCCCTAATCTTCTATTTTCAAAGTCAGTGTCAGCAAGTGAGGCTACACAACCATTTTGTAAGCCCCGTGGACTTAGGAGCAGCTACAAAGGAATGCATCAGGTCCCTCAAGGCAAACTGCCCTCACCTTCTGCACTCCACGACTGATGTCGCATGACTAGGAAGAAACATTTTGAAGCTAGAGGCATTATTAAAAATCCTTTGGACCTTTGTAACCTTGGCTGACTTGCTCAAGGTTACCTGCTAGCTTTGGACTGGTTAAGAGGTTGGGATAATAAAACTGGTTGGGACCTCGTAGAGTTCCCCTTCAAAATATGAATTCTCTGAGAACCGAACCATCTCCAGCCAGCACCTTAGTGAAGATGAAGGTCTCTAACCACAGGACCTGGGCACAAAGGGGACAGGTGAGGCCATGGCTGTATTTCTCCTGGTTTCCTGCCGTGCTGGGCTGGCCACCATGTGGCATCCACAGGGGATGATGGTATTTGGAGCAGGGCAGCAGTGAAGCCTGCTGGCTCACCTCCCTGGTGTTGTAGGCAGGTTCCCTCTTTGTTTCATTCCACCCAGAGCAGGGACTTCCTGGGCCTCAGGTATCACACACTTAACCACCCCAGGGCTTTCTGTTGGCCTCTAAATGGAGCTTCCTCCAGCTCCTGGGATCTCCCCCACCCCCACCCCACAACTGCTCCTCCCAGACTATGCTCAGGAGAAGGAGAAAAAAGTGGGAAAAGAATGAGTACAACCCCCTTTCTCTGTAACTAAAAGCAAAAGTTATATGGAATGCAAATGGAAAAAAGAGATTGGATCTGGGAGTTTTTTCCAGAGTAGAATGAGCCCTGGAAAACAATTACTGTTACTATCATTCGTGAGCGGGTTGTGGGTTTCAACAACCATTTCACTGACTTTTTGGCAACATGTGTGAGTTTTCCTGTTCAATTAGACCTTTGGGAGTGCTCTTAAAATCCTATGGAATCATCTGACTCCGTCCAGGAAAACACTGATTGGTATTAATTTTCATCCTTTCCCTTTTGATGTTGAAGTGGACTGAAACACTCCCTGCTTTTCTCATATGTTCTTTTTCTTACCACCTTTCCCCCCACCCCAAAAGATTATAGTATTTCCAAATACAAGGGTCAAGTTGTGGAAAATTGAGGAATAAGGTCCCATTACAAGCTCAGATGTCGAAGGATCCCAAATGGGAGGCATCAATGTGCTTTTAGTGAAAACCTGGATGTGTTGATCAGCAGTGGCTACAGAAGCGAAATACCCTTGATAGAATAAAACTGGGAGAAATTTTCTCTCTGTGCAATTGTAGCTAAGTAGTAAAAGAGCAAACATCTTTTAGACTGAACTCAAAGTTCATTAAAGCTGCTTAACTATAGTCTGGAGGCTTGTATATTCTATTCAGTTTAAAATGGCATTACAAAATACTGCTGTTATGCTAAACTCAAATTCACAAAACACAGAATAGTAAATAAAATTATTTTTATGTTCTTATTAACACTTTAGAGAATTTTGCAAAGTTTGAGCTTAGCGTGCTCATGGTACTCAAATCTGTGTTTTATTGCCATGCTACGAGTTTCTTCGGCCTAATTAGATTGTGGTTTCATTTGGAGGTTTAGAATGATTTCCATCAATCTTTTTTCCCCCCGTCTGTTATTAGCAGCATGAAACTTAAGTCTCAAACAAAGATCATTGAGTCTGAAACCCTGGGTATTACATGTATTTGTTGGGAGATTATGAGCCTGCAAACTTAAATGGACATGGTGGCAACAACGGGTGCAGATGGCATCCTATTCTTTCTGGACACTCCGCAACGTGATAGCTGGAACGGAAAGTTTCGTAAGTCCGTGGGGGAGACGTGGGCTTGCTTGTTCTTTCTCCCTTTCTAACGTGCACTTTTGTTGGCTATTTGAGCACTTGCAGGAAATGGAGCTCCACGCTTTTGTGAGAAATTGCCTCATAGGACGCCTCTTCCGAAATACCGCCATAAACCCTGGAAAATGGGATTTACGAGTGTCGAAGTTTCTCTTCTGGGTTAGAAAAGTTGAATCACTTTCTCCAAATCTGATTTAAAATGGGCGAGGGTTTTGAATGTTTACCCACTTGACACGGATCTCTGAGTTACAGATAGGGCTCAGGAAAGAAGAAGGTCCGTGTATCAGTTTTCCAGCTGTAGGATGACTTCATTAAAGTGACTGGATGAATATGGTCATGAGAATCCCAATAAGCAGGGCGGCATTGGTGAGACTTAAGAAAACAGACTAAAAAAATCGAGGACTTCCTACCTCAATTATCTGATAGGAAACCTGGGCATATTTAGGAAGAAAACTACATTACTATGGTGTGAACAATTCAGACCAAGTGGAATTAAATGAAAGACTGGACCAGCAGCAGCCTGGGTAATTTAGTTAACCAATGGCTTTGCAGGGAGCTGATGTCATAGATAAGGATGGGTGTCTCCCAAGATAAAAGATAACGTGACAGAAGAGGCATGCATGAGACAACCGTATGTGAGGAAAATATTAAGTAATTCTGCATGTTCTGAAAATAGTGGAAAAAGCAATGTGATGGGAAGAAAATAATAATCTTAGACTGTGAGATAAAGTATAATATTGGAGCTTCTTGCTTTTCTTATTCATTTTTTTCTTTCATCTTGAAAAACATTGTTTTGGGCTGGGGAAGGAGTCTGGGGTTAATAATTTGGTTAATAATTTATTTACAAAATTGCTTATTTTATTCCTCCTATGTTTATCGAATAAATTCTAGGCATAACCACTAATCCAAAATGCTCCATCCCTAGTTCTTAAATAGAACAAAAGATAAAATACGGACTGGCTCATGATGAAAATATCACATTCATCCTTAAAACTCTCTTGTCTGGTTCTCCCAGGGTCCTTTCCTCTGACTGAAGACCACAGAAGATCTCCCGCCCGGACAGAAATCACATGATGCCTTCAATTTATAAGGGCTGCTTGCATGTGCTCTGAATCCTCCTCATGCCTAGGTTAGTGTCTTTCAAGTACTGAGTGAATATTTCATTGATTGAATACATGATCTAAATATGTAAGGAGACCCAAAGTCAGAAAAAGCAGGAAGCTGGAAAGAGAACCCTAGGAGACCTGGGCTCTATATAGTATCAGTTCTTCTACAAGTTCAATTCATTTTTTTAAAAAAAAATTTATGTATTGATTTTAGAGAGAGAGACAAAGAGATTTGTCGTTTCACTTACTTGGGCGTTGACTGGCTGATCCTTGTACGCGCCTTGACTACGGATCAAACCTGCGACCTTGGCACAGAGAGTCGATGCTCTAACCAGCTGAGCTACCTGGCCAGGCATGGGTTCAGTTTGGTTTAAAAAAGGATTTATTCAGCTCCTGGTTAAGGGTCCAGAACTGTGTGTGGTAACCATCGAGGTGCCAAGGAGGAGGTCTGCTTCTGAAAACGAGGGCATAGCTGCGGTTTGGTATGTGCAATGTAACAGCATACCTACGGGTTAGAGCTAGCAGGGGAGAAAACTCAGCAAAGTGGTAACTGATCATTTGGTACCCACTTTAACTTCCAAAGCGATTTACCTAAGATTCCGCCATTATTGTAAGCCATCATCAGTGACTTTAAATGTCGTCAAGTGTGCTTTTCAGACAGGAAGACAGGCTTTCCTAAAACTTTCACATGCTAACAGCTGTAATTAAGGTAGAAGGCCTTATTTAAATAGTAATTAGCCTCCAGGACTTGGACCTGTAAACTGAACGCTAAATCATTTAGATAGTTCATTGAAGTTCCCTTGAGAAATCCTAGCCTGGCCCTGGTCTTTAGCTATGATATATTTATGTCCTGAGTGTGGACAGTGTATTGACTCAGTGGGGGTGAAGTTTTGCAAAAATCTTGCTTGACTCCCAGAATTTTAGCTTTGAACTCTCCAGGAATGACTAATGAAAACGTATTTGAAAATACTGTGAAAACATCAAGTAAAATTCTATGGCAAAATCATTAACCCTTGACCTTTCTTCATAATTACAGGGAACATGTGGTCAGCATACTTATGTTATTCCAATGTAAGTTTCAGTAGATCTCCTTTCATATTCAGGAGTATCTTGGTTTGGAGATAAATTATGTGGTCACTGTAATCATAACACACACAAAATGACATGGCATACAGTGTCATTTTTTTTAAAAGACATCTTCTCTACCAGTAATGTTATTATTGCCTTTGCAGAGTTTCCTGGTCTGCCGATAACTCTTGCTACAAAAAGAAAAATATTCGAATCACTGCATTTGATAGCTGCATATCTGTGCTGTTGTGGTCCCTGAGTCCTATAGATAAGTTTCATGGAAGGTGGGTCTAATATTGTTTTACCTCTTAAAATGTTTCTTCTTCCTGTCTATTCTAGCTCATCACACTATACAACAGATGCTTAGGCCCGCTGCTAGCCACCTTTTCAACACACACATCCAAATAGGCCTGTATCAACAGTACATACCACACCAATTCAACAAATATTTAATGAGTGCCGTGGCTGGCGCACAGGAAGCATTCACAAGTATTTATTGAACGAATAAGCACCAACTGCACCTTTGAGTCCATACTAGGTGCTACCAGCTAGGGTCTGCCCTCAAGGGGTTAGCAGTCTCTAAGGGGAGGGAAGATGTAAATAAATGAACCATAATTGAATGTAAGAATCGTTACATTAAGTGCCAAAAAAATCTCTATGCGCGGGAGGTAGAGATCACTGGCGCTGGAGAGGAGATGCAGGGGGTGGGGGTGGAGAGGGGGCAGAGCTTGAAGGGGGAATGGTAAATGTTCCAATTTTGGATTTTGCCTCACATCAGGGTAGCTCTGGCCCCAGACTGAGTCCCAGGTATGTGGAAGGGCCCCCTCCCGTCAGTCGCTGAAATTGTGCACGTGCTAATTTTTTTGCGGGGGGCGGGGCTGACAACTTCCCAACTATGCATTAGCTCACTTTGCAAATATGAATATTGTAATACGGCAGTATATAACCAATTTATTACGCCTCATTTTGGTGCTGAAGTTATTGCAGTAGTATTCAAAGGGAAGTGAGATTAAATTGCCACTATGCCATCCAAAATATAAAGCAAAATAATTTTACCGTAGGACATTAAAAATAAGGAAGACTTCATTTGCAGAGCAATAGCGACGCAAAGATTTTGAAATGAACAGGACAAGCAGATTCACCGTGTTTTTTTTTTTTTTTTTTTTTTTGCGTGTATCGTTGCTCACACCGAGACAGACTGCTGTGCTACCAATAGGACCCGCGCCTCACCCAAACCCCCGGCTCTCCAGGAAGCACGCACTGTCTACAACCCGCCCCCTAAAAAGGAAAGTACGCCCGGGACGCTCCGGGTGTGTGCGCCGAGGGCTTAGAGAGGGAAAGTAACCGGAGTCGCCCGTTTGGGGCGGACCCACCCCCACCCACGAGTTTCGCTCGGCCTCGGCCCCGCCCCCTCTATTATTCTGCCAGCAGCGCCAGAGCTGAAACTTTGTAACCCGAGCGCGCTGGCTCTCTACCCTACTCTCAGCCCCGGTGCGGCGGAGAGGGAGGCATCGGAGGTGGGACCTGCGGGCGGGGAGGCTCGGACGCCAGCGCAAGCCGAGCGGGGACCCAGGGAGAGCACGCCGCGTAGAGGTGGAGCTGGAGCGGGAGAGGAACGCGAGGCCCGAGAATCCGAGGGGGTGGCTCCAGCCGTAGGCGCCGAGGAGCCGCGGGGAGCGGCGGGCCAGGAGAGTCCAGGGGGTCTGGGGTTGCGTGCGGCCCGTGTCCCCGAAGCTGCGATAGACCCCGAGTAGCAGCTCTGTCGGGCTCCTGGCGGTGGCGGAAGCAGAAGGAGCTGCAACTGGACGGTGGCAGCAGGAGGAGCAGCTGCACGGCTGTCCC
>PVKM010019931.1:0-23760 GCA_004027735.1 Carollia perspicillata | reverse complement strand
TCCCCCTGGCACTAGTTCCTAGGTGGGCAGGCCTATGCACACTCCAGGACCTTGCGGGTCTCCCCAACGACCTCTCATGTGAGGCTGGAAGTCTCTCCCGGCACCTTTTCAATCAGTGTTTTTAGGCTTTATTTCCTGTCACTGGGGCCCTGGGCTTCATGGTCTGTCTCACTGCCAGTTCTTGACTAGTTTATCTGTGCTCGAATGTGTGAGTGCCAACAGCCAACTTCCCTGCCCATTTCCTCCCCACATCTGGGGTCTGTGAGCAGGGCACTGGCACTGCCTGAATTCCCGGTCTGCCTGCCACTGCCTTTTCCTGCTGTTCCCTTTCCACAGACCCCCTACTCCACCCCTCTTACCAGTCTGTTTGAATAGTTGTCGGACATCTGCAGTTTAATTTTCTGTTTTGGTTGTGTTATTGTTTGTAAATATTTGTTGTCTTTAATTTTGGTTGTGCAAGGAGGCACAGTGTTTCCATCTACATTTCCATCTTGGCCGGAAGTCCTAATTTTGGTACTATTTTTCTTCACCCTTCTTTCTTGGCTACTCTAACTAAATATTTGTCAGTTTTGTTGAACTTTCAAATAACTAATTTTTGTTTCATTGTCTCTCTTTACTGTTTCTCTCATTCTATTTTATTGATTTTTGTACAAATTATTATTTTTCTTCTCTTTGATTTCAGTTTAGTTTTCTATTTTTTTCCAGTTTGTTAAAGGGAAAGCTTAGGTTATTGATTTGAGATTTTTGTTTTTTAACCTAGGTATTTACAGATATAAATTTCTTTAAAAAAATTTATTTCTTTTTATTTTTAGAGAGAGGGTAAGGGAAGGAGAAAGAGAGGGAGAGAAACATCAATGTGTGGTTATTTCTCACATGGCCCCCACTGGGGACCTGGCCCACAACCCAGGCATATGCCCTGACTGGAAATCGAACTGCGACCCTTTGGTTCACAGCCCGCACTCAATCCACTAAGCTACACCAGCCAGGGCTATAGCTATAAATTTCTTTATAAGCATTGCTTTTACTTCATCCCATAAATTTCGACATGCTGTGTATTTATTTTCATTCAACTCAAGATATTTCTAATTTCCTTGTGATTTCTTCTTTGATCTATATGTTATTTATAACTGTGTTGTTTAATCCCCAAATTTCTAGGAAGTTTCCAGATTTATTTTGTTATTGATTTATAACTAAGTTCTCTCAATATTGCATACATACTTTTCAGGATTCAGTCCTTTTAAACATTGAGATTTACTGGTAATTTGGTCTACCATGTATTGAGTTCTAGAAATGTTCCTTGTGTGCTTGAAGTAAACATGTATGCGACAGGCATTGGTTGGAGTCCTCTAGATAAATAAGTTAGGTCAAGTTGGTTGATTGTGTTGTTAAAGACTTGGTTATTCTACCAATTATCTAGAATGAACTATTAAAATCTCCAAATTTAAATGTTGGGTAGTCTATTTTTCTTGTGGTTTTGTTAGTTTTTGCTTAATGTATTTTGAGGTTCTGTTTTTAGGTACATGTATATTGATATTTTATATCCTTCTGATATATGGATCCTTTATAAGATTCATTTTATATGGATTTCATTATGAAATTCCTCTTTTTGTCCTTAATAATGTTTGCAATCTTAAAGTCTACTTTCTCTGATATTAAAATTTGTCTTTTCCAATTTGAATGCCTTCTTTCTTCTGGTTACTGTTTTCACGGTATACTTTTTCGTCCTTCTACTTTTAACCTGTTTGTAGCTTTAAATCTAATATATGTCTTTTTTAGACAATGTATTTTTTATTTAATCTGATCATATCTGCCTTTTGATTAGAATAGTTATACCATTCATATTTAATAATAATTAATTTTCTGATTGGATTTACATTTGACATTTTGCTATTTGTTTTCTGTATGATTGTTATCTTTTGAGTTACTCTGTTTCTTTTAAGTTAATTTATTTTATATTAAATATTTTAGTGTATTATTTTAATTATTCAATTGAAATTTTATCTATATGTTTGAGTCATGTTTTTATTGGTTATTCTAATGATTTTTTAATTCAGTTTTGCTTATTACAATCTATTTCAGATTAATGCCAACTAAATTCTGGTAAAATACAGAAAATTTGCTTCATTTTAGCTCTTTTCTCTTCCTCCCTTCTTTGGGCTATTGTCAGATATATTTTCTCCATATTTATTATAAACACAATAATATAGTATTAAAATTTTGGTTTATTTAATTTGATATTTTAAATAGTTTAGATGAGAAATGAGAAAAATATTTTTAGAGACTTCTCCAAGATTCTGCATATTTACCATTTCTGTGTTCTTCATTCCTTTGTGTGAATTTAGTTCACCATCTAGTCCTTTTTACATCCTGAAATACTTTCTTTTATATTATTTGTAAGTAGGTCAACTAGCAGCACATTGTTTGTCTGAAATATCTGTGTTTCGCCTTCGTATTTGAGTTCTGTGGGACATGGAATGTTTGGTAACAATATGTTTTCCTTTCAGTCCTTTGAATATGTCCAAACTGCCTTGGCTTTCCTTGTTTCAGAGGCAGAGTGGCCTTGACCACGTCACTGCTCTCCTGTCCTTTACTCTTGCTGCTATCACTGTTTTCTTTTCCCTTAGATGTGGGTCTGTATCTTTGTAGCTATCCTGCCTTGGATTTATAGGGCATCTTAAATATGTAAATTCAGGTATTTCATTAACTGTATTTCATTAACTCTGGGAAGTTTTCCCAATTATTTCATTGAATGTGTTTCCTGCTCTTTCCTTTCTCTTTTCCTCCTGAGACTCCCGTTATATATGTGGTGCTACAGTGAGGCTCTGTCCATTTTCTTTTATCGTTTTCTCCTCTGTTTTCTGTTTTTCAGTTTAAGTAATTTCTATGTATCTATTTCCAAGTTTACTGATTCTTTTGTCTGTCATTTCAAAGCTGCTATTGAGTTCTCTGGTCAAATTTTCCTATTTTCATTGTGTACTTTTCCACTCCAGAATTTGTATTTGTTTTTTTTTTTTTTATAATTTCTCTTTCAGTACTGAAAATCTCTATTTACTGATTTATTGTTGTCATACTTTATGGTAAAAGGATGATTTTCTTTAGTTTTTTATACAAGTTTATACTTAACCACTTGGAAGCCTTAACCACTAATCCCCACATCTGGGACCTTCAGAGAGTTTCTGTTGCCCACTCTCATTTTTGTGAACATGCGTCACAGCTTCCTGCTTCTTTGTGCATCTCGTCATTTTTTAAAAGTGGACATTTTAGAGAGTGTATTGTGGCAAATATGGATTCTGGATCCTCATCTTTCCCCCTTGAAGGCTGTTGTGTGTTATTTTTTGTTTGTTTAGTACATTGGCTAGAATCATGTTTTGCCCTCTCTGCTGTTCAGTATGCAGTCACTAATGTCTTTGCTCAGATTTTTAAAAATATGCTTGTTTTCCTTTTTAAGCCTAGCCTCCTACAGGTTCTTCTGTGTCTGTGTAGCTGAGCCGATGATGGAACAGAGGTTATGCTCAAACACTTCAAGTCTGTAAGCCTTCCGTTGATAGATTTGTGTGCAGGTAGGAGAGTGCATTTGAGGTTCAAGCCATTTTTAAATCTGCCCTGGTTTTTACCTTCCCCTGGGCCCCTCTGCATCCTTTCTGCTCGTGTTCACAGCCTCAGAGTCAATGAAGAGTGTGTGCTAACTTGAACACTTTCTAGGCAATGCTGTACTATAATAGCATTCAGGCATATTCCTGTCCAAACTTGACCAAAACCTCAAGCTGGTAATATTATTGGCTTTCCCCCAGCGTTTAAGAGTGTCATTTTTATCAACAGCACCAGCAGCAGCAGCACCTACTGCTGCGACTCAAGTGAGCACCATAAACAGTGGCCACAGAGCTACTGGTTCTCACAACCTGCCCTGCCCTGGAAGAACCTTTGCACTGACTGGCCTGGGGGTGGGGTGAGAACACCACAAATTCCCATGGCTCTTCACCGAATCTCATCAGTTTTCTAAGAATGTATGCTCAGATTGTTACATGCCCTTGATCGATTTTCACATCACTTGTATGGTTGTTTGTGTCAATTTTGTTCATCTTCCTGTTCTTTTTTTTGTAGGCAGAATAGCCACCAATCTTTCTTTGGTATAGCCAAAGTGACTGGTTTTTATTTAGTACGGTTCGTAGACCTTTATTTTGTAACTGCGGGTGATGTTTCTCCAGAGTCCGTATGGTATTTGTTATCACAGCTCTCTAAATTTGTAAGTAAACCTTCAGTCCTGTGTGACCCCGCAGAAGACACAGCCCCCATGTTCTGCCAGTTGACACGAGCTAACTTAGGAGCCTTCCCACACTTAGCTTCCAGTGTGCTGCCTCTGCTCGTGAAATGAAACTAGAGGCTCCTATTTGTTGAGTAGAAGAAAGTCAGCGGTAGTCCCCAATCTAAGCTTCTCCTAAATTTGTTTGTTAAACTTAGGACAGATGTTTCACAGGCAGCTGTAGCCCTGAAATGGTCCTGTGGATGGATGCCTGCAAGTGTGCTGACTAATGTACAGCAGGAAGAATCTAAGAAAATGTGTATCGTGGGCCTTTAAGATTTGAAAGCTGCGATTCCAGGGCTGTTAAGACCTTCAGCTGGTGATAATTGGATTTGTAAGACAGTGCAACATGTGATAAAAACACTCCTGTTGGATGGGATCCCAGTTTTCTTCTATCCTTCCTATTAATGTGATAAATGTTGCTGTCTCGGCTGATGGGGCCATGTTGGATAATCAGATTGGAAGCAAGTCTGAGTTCCTCGGGCTGGCTTCACGTGAAGCTCATGGGATGACTTGAAAAACATACTGTAGAGAATTAAAGGGGGACCTGGGTGTGAAGAGGGAAAATTTAACTGTTATTATGAGGCTCTGTGGTTCAGGGAAGACTCATTATCCATAGACTTCAGTCACGTGCTACTTGCATTGCATGCCGTTTCCCAGGAGAAGCTGTGAGAAAGGATCTGCATTGTTACTGGGCACACACCACTGTGGAGGCTGGGGAGAAAACAGCAGCATCTCTTGGTGTGGGTATTGGGCCAGGGAGGAGCCAACAGAATGTTGGAATATTTAACCTGTCTTAATTAAAGCTGATGGCAAACAAATTCAAGTAATATGGTACTGCAGCTGGGAAACATAAGTAGGATTTAAAACTAAACAGCAGTGAAATTGGGCCCTCTGGTCACAGCTGGGCCTCCGAGAAGGCCAGAAGCCCTGGCAGAGGTGTTGCTCTGCCTGGAGGGTGGACTGTGCCCAGGACAGGCGGCCAGGGTGGCTCGCTCTCCTGGTCGTTTTTGAGCAGTGTACGCCGCCCAGACATCTGGCTCATTGGGTTTCCCGAACTCCTGGGGTCTGCTCACCAAGAGTCCCCTTTTGTCCCAGAGGCTTGTTTAGAGTTTCCTTTTTTCCTGCAGTCAGCAGTGACATTGGAAGTGCTGGAATTGAAGAGTCCCAGAGAGAGGCAGAGCACAGAATTTGTCTGCTTAGAGTTTTTAAAATTTTTTACGCACTCATTTTTTAAAAGACCCCCAGGATGTGCCCTTCACTATTGATACGGTCCATTGGTAAGTTCCTAACACTCTGATATGACCAGTCAGCCTTGACGGCTCTGTGTAGGGCCAGCCCAGAGCAGCTGTATTTTCTTTTACATTATCCTTCACCACTAGCAGACTATTCAGATAGAGTCTGGCTGTACGTATGCTAGGATGAGTATATTTTCGACTTTTCCCAAATTTTTTAACTTCTGACACATTCTTAACTTCTGAGGTAGGTAGCTATCACTTTCTTTTGAATATTTTCCTTAAGCCTGTTTCTTACTTATCTGTCAAATTTGGTTGATTTTTTTCAGAAGGTTAGGAACAACCCTAACCATGTACACTGACCGTCATGTGTATGTCAGATGGTCTACCGGGGGCGTCCAGCCTGTGGACCATGGGCCGCAGGCAGCCCAGGATGGTTGTGAATGCTGCCCAACACAGAATCGTCAATCTGCTTAAAACCTTTTTTTTTAGCTCATCAGTTTTCATTAGTGTTTGTGAATTTAATGTGTGGCCCAAGACAACTCTTTTTCCAGTGTGGTCCAAAGATGCCAAAAGGTTGGACAGCCCTGGCACTAGACTAAGCTGCAGAAACACGCCCTCAGGTCTTTGAGGCTAAATACAATAACTCCCTTTACTGTCTGGAATGGGTTGTGCAGACTCATCAGCTGTCTCAACAAACTGGGAGTCTTGGATCGAAGTTCCCTTCTGTGACATCCAACCACAGGTGAAAGAAAGAGCCTAGAGGACTGGGCAGGGGGAGAGTATGGAAGGCTGAGTGGGCCATTTTGTAGCCTAGGAGTGTCCTTCTTTCCCATATCCCAGTCAGTCAGTCGTATGCTTTTAGCCTCCCTGTCAGGGACACTGGAGAATATAGTCTTTTCGTGTGCCCTGGAGTTGGGTAGTCTCTACTACACCTAACTGCTAATACCCATCTGTCCAGTTATCAAAGTTTAAGTGCCTGGGCTGGAAGGGATCTTTGGAAGCAATTTAGTAATTCTTCTATCATCATCTAAACTACCTTAGTTCGACCAGTGCTTCTTAAGGTGTGCTTCTGTATTAAGAGTGGTCTTTTGCATCACCTGGAACTTGTTAGAAATGCAGATCTGTGGGTGTTAATCCTGACCTACTATATCAGAAATTCTGGGCATGGAGCCAAGCAATCTGTGCTTTAATAAGCCCTCCAGGTCATTGTGATGCTCCCAAAGTTGGAGAGCCACAGTCTTAGATCAGTAGTTCTCACTCGACCATGACCTCCCATTAAGATGGTTGAGGAGCTTTCACAAGTACTTATGGCTGGGTCCACACCCAGGAGACTCTATTGGAATTGCTCTGAGGGTATGGCCTGAGCCAAGGATAAGACTCATTGTGCTTGAATGGTTTTCGAGAAATGCCTCCCCACCCCTGAAAGTGTTCATGAAAATAGATTCAATGTGACTTCAGTTGTACTTAATAACCACTCAAAGGCAATGGGAGTGACGATGAGATTTCATGTCCCTAAGCACTTCCCTTTCCCTTTCAAACGGAATCAACAACTCAGCTTTGCAAAGAGTGGAGACAGAATAGAGATTTTGGATCTTAAAAATGGAATCCTGATTTTGTCAAAGACTCATCATGTGGCCTTGGGAAAGTCAATTAATTGCTTTGTGTCTTGTGTCTATAAAACGGGAATAGTAACTGTTGCCCACAGATGTTGCCAGCATTATCTGATTAATGAGCAGAGAGTGGAAAATATAAAGTACTGTACAAACGTTAATCATTATGTTGAATGCAGTGCATTTTGCAGATATAAAAGCACTGTGTCCATGCTCATAATTATTATAATTATTACTAATACCAATAACATTGCTACTAATAATGCTTTTACCTTGCAGTGGGATCTCAGTATGTCCTTCGGGTTGACATCTTGCCCCACGTTGTCAGGGAGTATTGCTAAGCAGCTGTTTAATGATCACTGCTCAGCACCTCCCTAGACAGTGCCATTCATCAGGAGTATCAACAGTCATGTATGCAAACCACTCTAGGGCTCACTTGTGAGAAGCCCCTGACAATTAGGTCACTACCACATTGTGTTACAGAAGTTCTTCTTCAGGTTAGGGAAGTGCCAGAATACAGAACTCATCCTTTCTTTCTAGTGTTTTTTATCAGAGGCATTGTTTTTTCCTTCTACTGCTGGTCTTTTATCTGTAATAGTTTTGCCATCTGCTTTCATATGGTGGTAGATGTGCTAAAGAAAATCTTAGTGTGTGTTGGTGAGTGTGAATAGCTTCCAATGCTGACATTTCACAGATATGATCAGCAGCAATTTGTGTTGAGAACCAGACAGATATTTTTTGCTGAGGTTTTGTTTTGTTCAGTTTTAGCTTGGATTTTGATTGTGGGGAGGGGTCAGGGGGAAAAGCAATTGTGCCCCTTTTTTCACCTCTTGGGAAGGAAATGGCCTGCAGATTGTGGGATTGGTTTGGGCAAAGCAGATTGGAAACAAACAGAATCAATAGATAATATAAAGATACAGTCAGCATTTAAAAGACCATTGCTTCGTATTTATATTCATTCTGATGCCCATTCCTTGGTCATAATCAGACAGGATAATAAGAAGCTAGGAACATTTCTTTGGCAAGTGGAATAAAGATACTGAGCTGGACAGCTGAACATAATAGAAGAACATTTTACAGCCAGGCACAATGGTGTGTAGGGCAAAATTGGGAAAACAAGGACCTTGCTCCCGGGGTAACCTCTTCTTCCCTGGCCTTTCCTTCCTGGAGATAACATCTGGGCTTCACTGTGTCTTGGCTCCAGTTCCAGAAAAGCAACAAAACCTGTTGAGTGATGCCAGACCAACCTCAATAACAAAAGACCCCCTGCCCTGGTACTGACCAATCAGTAGAGACCATGACCCTAAAAGAGCACTCCTGGAAAACTGATGTCTACTGTGCTGGAAAACTGATGTCTACTGTGCTGAAACCCTCCTCTGAGACCTCCTACAGGAGCTCCTGCCAGCCAGAAAGAGATAAAAGCGTCAAGACAAAGGACCCAGGGAGCTCTCCCTCGGGGGGAGCAGCTGTTGCCATTCCTTTTCCCTTCTCCCCCCACTTCTTTCCCCACAGGCATGCCTCTCTTAAACTCTAAGGCAATGAGTAGCAGCAGCTCCTACTAGACTAATGCCCTGAACCTGTCCCCGAGGCCCCCTTTATTCTGACTTCCCAGTGAGTTAAAGCAGCCCAGCCTTGGTTCTTGTTGCTTCTTCTGTGCTAAGGCCTTCCTTGTTTCACTGTCCTGAGCTTTAATAAATGGGTTCTCACAGTCACCTGGACTTGTATTGTGGAATTTTTCCTCCATGACCTCAAGAACCCACCCATACACAAGTATATTCTGTAGTTTACCAGGCAGACCTGCTCAGGGCCAGGCCCTGTCGGATAACAGTAAGCCTTGGAAGTCTGCATTGGTTAGACTTTGTCTGCACTTCTGCTTCCTGATTTATTCATAGAAAAATGGAATGAAGCTTACAAAATGAACTCATGCTGAGAATTATTTCAATTCACTCCAAGGCTTTAGCAAAACTATGGAGTTTCCTGTTTATTTTTACCACAGACCCTTCAGGCCCCCCACTTACGAACATCACCATTTCCAAACCCTGATGGCTGTCTTCCTTTTCCTTTCCATGAGGCCACAGATGATAATGGAAATGTCTTTGCTTTAGGCCAGAACTAAATCAGTTGAAAGAATTAGTGCTGATTTTCTTATGTTGCTCAGAAACTCTGATTGACAGAGATGTCTTAAATTAAAAACAAAATGGGCAAACAAAATTATTATCACTTTATATGGATCCAAGTTTTTGCTCTACATCATTTTCCTTCTCTGTGAAAAACTTCTTTTCTAACTTTTTTTTTGTGTGTGTGGCAGGGCAGGTGTGCTAGCACCAGATTGTCTGAGAAAGTATTTCTTTTTCACTTTTGTAGAATCATTTTGGTGGATATAGAATTCTAGGTTGGTGGTTATTTTCTTTTGACGCATGAAATATTTCACCCTACTGCCTTCTTTACATGTATTCTGAGAAGCCTGATGGATTGCCACCATTAGCTCCTTTCAAGATTTCCCCTTTGTCTTTGATTTTCTGCAGTTTCAATATGATATGCAGAGGTGTAGATTACTTTGGTGTTCTCTGAGCTTCTTGCATGGTGTTCTCTGAATTTTCATGATTTGTGGCTTGGTATCTATTATTAATTTTGGGAAATTTTTAGTCATTATCTCTTCAAATATTTATATTCCTTTCTCTCTCTTTCTTCTTCTTCTGGTATCCTCAATACACATATGTTGCATCTTTTGTAGTCATTCCCAGTTCTTGGATATCCTTCTTTTTTTTTTGTCTTTTTTCCTCTTTGCATTTCTGTTTTGGAAATCTCTTTTGACATTTTTTTTCAGAGTCACTGATTTTTTTCATAGATGTGTCCACTCTTTTGAGGAGCCTATCAATGCCATTCTTCATTTCTGTCCTGGTGTTTTTGATTTCTACCATTGCCTTTTGATTTCCTTTTAGAGTTTTACCTCTTTGCTTTCATTGCCCATCCGTGTTTACACATTGTCCACTTTTGCCTTCAGAGCCTTTAGAATATTAACCATAGTTGTTTTAAATCCCTGCTCTGATCATTCCAATATCTCTGCCATATCTGAGCCTGGTTCTGATGCTGACTCCTTTTCTTCAAACTTCATTTTTTGTATTTTAGTATGTTTTATAATTTTGTGTTGTTGTCATTGAAAGCTATGCCAGATGTATGGGGTCCATGGCACTGAGGTAAATAGGTATTTAGTGTAAAGTTTTATGTTTATCTGATTAGGGGTTACATGGTGTTCTCTGTTTGCTGTACCTGTAGGTGTCAGAGGCTACAGCTTCCTTTGTTTACCCTGTTGTCTGTGGGTTTCCCCAAAAACTTCCTAGATAGTGTCTGAGGTTTATAATTCTTTCAACTGTGCCCCGCTGTTGTCACTAGGTAGGATCCCCTTTGATGTGGCAGTAAGACGTGGGATGAGGAGAAACATCTTGTAATCCTATCATCAGGTCTCAGTATTGAAGTGAGTCCGTGGCTCAGGACTGTGACTTCTACAACTGCTTCTCGGTTTTGTTTTGTTTCCCCCTTTAGGTGAGATAGGAAGGCTAGAGTCACACGTGGTAGAGCATTTCCTTTTTCCCAGGTCATTTGCGCTCTGTAAAATTAGTTCTCTTGACACCAGGCCTTGTTAAGAACAGAATGCTCACCCCAATTAGTATGGCTCTGTGGCCAGGGAATCATCCTGCAAACCAAAAAGTTACTGATTCGATTCTTGTCAGGGCACATGCCTGAGGAGCAGGACAGGTCCTCCTGGTTGGGGGAGAGAAACTGATCGATGTTTTTCTCCCACATGATGTTGCTCTCTCTCTCTTTCTCCCTCCCTTCCCTTCTCTCTTTCTCTCTCTCTCTCTTCTGTATTATTGACAGATGTGTTTGGAAGCACCCTTAAGAAGGGGATCCCCTGGAGTTTTTAATTCTCAAACTTGTCTACACTGTACCTTCAACAATTCATTGACTATAGTTTACATTTTCCTACCCCAGTACTGATTCCCACTTTTTTTTTTTCGTTACTGGTTTTCTGCTCCTGTAAGTTGTGACTCTGTATCCACTAATCTGTCTCTTCAATTTTGGGGGCAGCAATTTGCCCTGTGATTTTAGTTCTCTGAAGAATCCAAGAAGGGTTGTTGATTTTCGGTTTGCTCAGCCTTTTTTGTAGTTGTGTGATGGGAGTAGCGGCTTCCAAGTTACTTACAGGCTGGACTGGAAACTGGAGTTCTGTTTGCTCTGATAATATCACATAACAAATTCAGGCCGTGTAATCCATCAGGCAGAAAAATGATCATGTGGGCCTGTAGTGGTGGAGAGGTGGGAAATGTGGCACACATTAACTCACACTACAATGATTTGTTTTTACAAACTGCCCTTTTAAGAGAAAAAGAAGAAAACCATATAACGGTGGGAGGAGGTGGGTAAGAAAAGAGGAGTGCTTTTCAAATCAATTCTGCCCATAATTCATGGGGAAAGAGTAATCAGCAAATTCATTACAAATCCTTATGTTTATGTAGGAAAGCCTTATTTATCAGGTACCGGTGGTGTTCCACATGAATGAATTTGTCATATAACTGAGCTATCATCCTTTAAATTGAACTTAAAACATTACAATCCGTTTTGATAGAGTTCTGCTTCTAAAATATATTATTGTTCTGTCTTATTGAGCAGAGCATAGAGAATATCATTTATCTTATTTCGTTACTCAGGTCATTACTGTAAACATCCGTCGCAGAGTGGCCCTGCTGAAATGCATTGCGGCGCTCAAGGACTTGGAGGTGACTGGGGTCGTTCCTGCCTTGCTTCCTAATTCTTATCTTTACCCCCTCTTTTCACCAATTTCTAAACCGAAAGTTAAATGAAATATATTCTGTGTACATAAAACTTGATCCATTCATCTTCTAAGATAATGTCACAGTTTAAGTCATGATGTGCATATAGCAGTTGGAAAAAATACTTCTCTATAGGACAGGGAGGATTCAAAATCAGGTGGGGATGTAATTTTACATTTAATTACTAAGCAGACAATATGTACAAAAGTAAGTACCAAGGGGAATATAAGCCAAGGCCAGGGTTAAGAGAGGGCTGGAGGGAGGGACTATCATGGAGGATGTCTTGTTAGGATGATGGTTGAAGTAGAGAGTGAAGGAAGTGGAGAATGACACCGTCTGGATATTATGGAGTAGGGAGCAGGGGCTGCATATGAAAGGTCCTGTGGCAGGGGTATGCTCGGGATCAGGAAAAATAAGAGGCAGATAGGTCTTTGGCAGAGTGAGGGAGGAAGAGGAAAAAGGAGCTGAGAGCTGAGAGGTCATGGGAGGTGCAATCATCAAATTAGTCGCTGTTACCCTGCAGTGCTGCGGATAAAGCTAAGGGGCTGTTATGGCTGTAGACTGCGAGATTGGGCTCAGGCCTCTTCCACTTATGTTCATGTCGGGGCTGAGGCTGAAGAACCAGAAGATCCCTCAAATCTCTTCTCCAGGTAGAACATCAGAGTGCAAGAGGAGAGTCTAACCACCCACACACTTTGCAAGATGCTCACATCCTATCTGCTAACATCCCAAGGCCAAAGCAAGTCACATGGCCAAGCCACAAATCTACAGGTACGGAAAGCACACCTTTCCCACAGTGGGAACGGAGAGGAATAAAGGACTATGCCCAGTATTTCAATCTACCACAACTAGAGAGGGATTTGCAGACCACTGAAAGTCTTTAACTTTTACTCTTTATGTGAAGGGAAGTCAACTAATATTGAGCCAAGGTCTGACTTGTTCTGATTTTTGTTTTCAAAGAATAACTCTGGGAACATGAGGAGAATGGATGCAAGGATCAAGCTGAATGCAAGAGCAGTAAAGTGACTGTTGCCCTACTGCTGATGAGAGATAATGGTGGCTTTGACCATGGTATAGAAGTGCGGATGATGTGAAATAGTTGTTCTCTAGATTTGTTTTACAGGTGAACCATCTGGATTGCTTGATAGATTAGTTAGGAAGTGAGTGGTCAAGGGAGGGACTCGAAAGCTTATGGTTGGAGAATCTGGAGTGATGAGTAGGGAGACTGTTACAGAACAGGTCTGAGCACTGGGGGTGGGGTGTTGGGGGTTCTGTTTTGATCACGTAAGGTTTGAGAATTCCATTAGACTTTCACATGGAGATGCCAAGTAAGCAATTGATATAAATGAACCTAGGACTTAGGAGATAGGTCCAGGCTGGAGATAGCGTTAAATTACAGTTTATAATAGACTTAGACTTGAATTTGTCTTGGATGTTGAAAAGAATATTTCACTTAGAGCCAAATTTTGTTAGAATGTCTCTTGTGGGTGGGAGTCTCTAAATCCTCTTGTTCTCCACTGGCTTTCCCCCCAAAACATACCAAGTCCAAACCCTCTGCTCCCTCTCTTTCTCTTTCTCTTTCTCTTTCTCTTTCTCTTTCTCTTTCTCTTTCTCTTTCTCTTTCTCTTTCTCTTTCTCTTTCTCTTTCTCTTTCTCTTTCTCTATCCCTATCCCTTTCTTGCAGTCTTAATTTACAGTTTTGAAGATAATCTACTTCCTCATTTCTATTCATTTCTTAACCAGGTGGAATCTATATTCTAACTGCTAAATATATAAAAACCTGCTCTGACCAAAGTTCCCAAACTGCATGGATCCAAAATGCACTCTAAAGTATCTGTTTCTCTGATGAGTTCAGATGGTTTGACCTCTCCCTGTCTTGAAACTCACTCCAGCTTCTGCTTCCTCAGCACAGCCTCCCAGCCTGGTTTCGTTCATGCCGCACAGCTGTCCGGCTTTGTTGACTGGTGTGCATGGTCCCTCCAGTCTCTTAAGCATCGGTTCTGTTCATGACCCATAGCTGTTAGCCCTCTCCGTGGAAGTATCATCTATTTCCTGGATTTTATCTGCTGTTCACGTGTAGAAACTACCCATTCCACCATCTCTGAGTCTGATCCCTTACTTGAATGTAATCAAAGTGTTTCCAACTATACATTGGATACATCCAAACCAAGATCCAGTAGGTGGCTAAATTTCAATGTATCCAAAATGAAACATTCCCTGTTTTTTTGGAGAGGTAGAGAAAAATACCCTTCCTATAAGCTCTCGTGACTGAGGCCTTCATCATATATATGTCATAGTCACCACTCCCCACTCCAACACCCACTCGACTCTGAATTTACTTGTGATGTTCCCATAGGGGGATGTCCTCTGAGCCATGTTTTCCTTTGTTTTCAGTTACTGTACTTTAAGACATCTGATTCAAATGGTATCTCCAAGAAGGCTCCTTTGAGTTTATATCTCGGATATAGTATTCCTCCTGGGTACTCTGACAGCATCCCATTCACATGTCTCATCGTATTATGTTGACATTGTATGTACATCTTTTTGCCTAACTTTGTAAATTTAAGTTCTCCAGGGAAGACTGCTATATTCATCGGTGCAGCACTTGGCAGGATCTCAATAAATGTTTTTGAATTTAATAGAAATGACACTTGAACCAATGAATCCAACTAGAGCTAAGCAAGGCCCAGACATAGCTATAGACGTGTAGTCTTTCAGACCTCAGTGCTTCACCTCTGGAATTTGTAATAACTTTAGTCCATTCAAAAGCTTTTTCTTTGTACCCACTATACACACATAATGAGAATGTGTTCATGACTATAGGCAAAAGCACTGGATGATTTACAGGAGGTCTGACAATTCCTCCGAAAGAGAAAGTAGCCCAATCATCCCTGGCTAGATGATGAGTGTGTCTCATGTTATTTCCAGGCAATGTAAGGTTTTATTTTTGTCGTGCACCAAATGGACTCGGTGTCAGGCAGTCAAATGTCTGGCAATCTGCCTAGCTGAATAGATAGCATGAGTAGTGAATAGAGCGTTATTGTGTGATAGTGATTTCCAACAGCTACTGAATATAAATTCCAATGCAAAATAGAAAGCTTTATTTTCAGAGGAGGAGATATTGATTGTGTGGCCACTGTAAGTAAAATGAGAAATGCAGGTGTAGAGGAGTCCAGTCCCAGCAGAAGGACCTGCCTCCTGAAGCCAGATGAAGGTACACTTGCTGATGAGCACCTTGAAGAAGGTCCCCCGATGCTATTACTTCCGTGAGGAATGTGTCATGGGAAACAAGTGCAGTGTGTGAAACATAGGTTTCATCACAGAACAATTACAGTCCTTAAGTGTGAAGTCAAACAAAGACCTCTGCAGATCAACAATGATTTGTCACAGTGTGGTCCCTCCTAGGATCTTGCTTGGTTCTTTCAGAGAAAATGTTTTACGACTCAGAGATAGGTTAGGAGCATAGATAACTGAAATCTTTTATAGACTTAATGGTTGGTTAACACGAGAGTCTTTTTTTTTCTTTATCTACAGTTTGAGATTGAGGATGTGATTATTCTTCATTAGCATTTGAGGAACTGATCATTACAGCTTTTCTAGTTCATAGACTATTCAATCTAGGAAAAACCTTAAGGATTATCTCGTTTAATCCTTTTATTTTTCAGCAAGGAAAAGAAATGATGACCCAGCAGTAAGTAACATAGGCAAGATCACATAGCTTCCTTCAAGTTTTTTAGAAGTATTATCAAAATGTACTACTTTCTTCAACTGTACTAGAATTCTGATGACTGCAAAAGATATTTGCTTTGGGCTAGCACTAATTTATTCCAGAATGAAAGGAAAATCTTCAATGAGACATTCCATATTCTTAAGGGTCAGGACAAGTGCTAACTCCTGCTCCACCCCCACACGCTGCTTGTTTCAGAGGCTAGAGGGTATATTTTAGTATTTCTTTCATGGGTGAATACAGACTATCTGGTGCTCGCCTCTTCCTTATTCTTACTCAGAGATCAACTACCCGTAGGCATTATCGATCTGGGGAGTGTATCTTCAAAATCTTTGTTGGGCCCTGAACCTCAATGTCACTGACTTCAAGTTCTATTCCAAGTGTGTCTGTGCACCGCACACATCAGTGAAGAACATTTTCAGGGTAAATGTTGTTGAATGTCTGTATCTAGAAGGTCAGCCAGTGAAAAGTTTGCTTAAGTAGGTGATCAAATGATGGCAAATGGTTTTACATTATATCCAGAAAAACCCAAGAGGCCATTTTGACTGACCCTCATCAGTAGCTGCAGGGGAACTCTGTCTGGGTGCTATTCTCTCCGCACCTAGTCATGAACGCAAATCAGAAGGCTGAGAGTACAGGGGTGAAGGGGGGATGGACGGGGACGGCCTGTCCTCACTGTCTCAGCGAAATGCCCCTGTTGCTCTCCAGTGGACTGTGTCCCATGTTCACTGCACCTTGGCTGGCTGGAAGCTTTGATGAAAGCTTTTGTACTTTCTTAACTTGATGATCGTTAATTTTTCAGGTCGTGGACTAGTGGCTAAATCCATGTGTTGATCAGAAAACATTCCTACTGCTGTGGACAGATTATCTACATATATACCCAAGTTATTAACACTCGGACACTAATGGGATGTTGAAAGTATTTGTGTATTTTTGGTCTTCTAGCACCTTGGCTACACCACTTTAAACTTGTTTATGCTCATATTTGTGATGTTTTTCTCCCAGGGTTTCTCTTTTTTATTAATGAAAAAGAGTCTGTTTTATTTGTTGTTGTTGTTGTTGTCGTCGTCTGTTTTCTTTTGTGGGACTGAGAGGACTGGGCAGTGAGAGAAACTCGAAATATCTCTTTCTAGCAGACCTTAAATGAACTTAATATTTTGGCTCTCTTAGATGTTCATTTAATTTATAAGAAGTTGTACTTATGAATACACTACCCAAAAGCGAGTTCCCCCCTTTTTTTTCTACTTCTGTAGTTCTCATTGTCTGTATCAGTCATTTGGCAGTTAATTATGTACTGCCTTGTGGCATTATAATTTAACTTTTTATGTACTTGCATTATCTCTGTAAGTGGACCCAGATTCTTGAGGGAGCAAATTGAATATTATGCCTCTTTGTTTCCTCTCTAACACCTAGCAGAATGCTGTGTGCATAGTCGGCTGTCAAACAGTATTTGTTGAATAATCTACCACACAGAATTTTGTTAATGCCTCTGCATAATGGTCCCAGGGAGAATGTTGCATAAAAAGCGACTATCGTCTTCCCAGTTTTAAGATACTCGGTGAAATGCTACAATAGTGATGCTTCAAAGGCCCGCAGATTAAATGTTTCGGGGAGCGCAAATTGGCTGTGGTGTGCATGCCTGTGCGCGCGTGTAGTATTTATGCGCCAGTGTTGGGGAGCCTGTTCTTTCATCTCTAATATTGGGAACCTTAATCAATGTCTCTGATTAAGAATGAAGAACACTGTCTGGGTAATGGATATCTTGCCATAAATGGCAAGACTGTAATGCTTCCACCGAAAAATCATTAAATCCCAGATTTCAGCCTCTCTCTCGGTCACCTATCAGCAGCAGCGAATCTGCTCTAACAGCCAAGAATCCCCTTATCGCTCGGCGACTCTGGGCCGTGGGCCGCCGCTTTCTGTAGATGGGAGATAGAGCTGCATCATTACCCAGAGGTGACAAGAATGTAATTTACAGGCTCAATCAGTTCTAGTTACCATGTAATTACAGAGTTATTACATGGTCATTTGTTCCTGATGGACACCAGCGATCGCTTATCGTGTTCTGCTGCAGTCTGTTTCTGGTACAGCTAAGATGTTTAGTTTCTTCTGCATGGAGTGTTAAATGGGGTACTAGGGAGGAAGGACAGAAACAATTTGGGATAAGATGTTGATTATGCTGAGATGCTATTTGTTCTCCTCAATTGGCCTGGTGATAATAACAGCATCCTGTGGCTTCCCTCCCCTAGGCTCCAAGTTCACATTTTCTCCATAACCGAGAATGGAGACAATATTCTATCTGGCAGCATGGGGGAAATTGGGTGTAAGGAATATTCTGACCCATCCCACCCAGCGATGAGATGGCAATATCAACCTCCAGATTATGTCACTGCCTCTTCTAATTTGAAGCTCATGTGAACACAGTGCCTATTGGAAGAAAGATTCCTTTTTCTAATGAAAAGAGGAGGAAAGCATTTAAGCGTGCAATTTAGTATCACAGGGAAATCGCGGGAAGGTTCAGGAACCTGCCCGATGTCACTAAGTGAATGCTATGTCTGGAATTCGAACGGCAGGGCTTGGCTTCTTCCACTCAAGCCCCATTTTAATGAATTCCTGTCATTAGGTGGCAACATGCTTTTAAAAGCACAAGTATGAGATACCATGTGAAGAAATCTGAATATCTCTGCGTATTTACACCAATGATGTAGACGAGCTCCTTAACCTTGTTTTTATTAATTACCAATCGATGTGTGTGGTTCCACTTCCTTTGCTGACAGTGGCTAGTGTGTGAATTCCCAAAGCCATGGCGTGACGTGGGCTGTGCCCTGCAGTCAGCGCTGGAGAGAAGATAGGGAGACCTGGATTCCTGGTCTCCACGTTTTTCCTTCGAGGTATAGTTCGGAGTCGACCAGGCAGCCTGTCCAGGCCTCAGTTGCCATCTCTGGAGAATGGTCGGATGCACCAGGTGATTGCTGAAGCCCTTTGCAGCTCTGACTCTTTGGTTTAAGTTGGACTGCAGGCAAGTCTGAGAGCAGCTTAGCATCTTTGGACAGGTCAAGGGGAGATCATAGTCAATGGTGTTATCAGAAATGCTTCAGGTGCGTGGGAGCCAGAAAGGTGCTAACATTTACATCACATTCTAGCTGATGGAATGCCGTGAATCATTAACACGCTCTCTTCCTTCTCTCCACTCCCAAACACCTTGCCAACTTAATTAAAATACTTTTTTCCCTACTGGCTGGCTTAAAAACAGCCCTAATTATAATGTAACTGCTATGTAACTAATATGTGCAGGTAATATTGTGATTATAGATAGACAGCCATATGCTACTATGTAGCCATTTTCGATGCTGTTAAACTGCTGAAGCAGATAACTCCATGTCCGTGCACGAAGTAATTGCATCAAACTAATTTTGTTTGCAAATAAAACCCAAGTTAACTATGTAAATAGGCAGATCTGCAAACTGACATTATAACGTGCATGTGTGCACACACGTGGGGCTGTGTGGCAGCAATTTTCCACCTGCGGGGGTGATGTCAGGAGATCCGGGGCTCACCTGTGGCCTGTGTGGGCTTCTTGGTTTCCAGCTTCCTCTGAGCTCTTGTCCTGCTTTAGTTTCTGAGTCACACTGTTCAAATAGGCTACCAAAGGCAGTACAAATTTGTTTTCTCTAGAGGGAAAGGGTTGTTTCACTCAATCCACCTTTCTTGCCCTCACTTGCTCCCCTCGTGCATTTCTTGGCCAGTGTTGTTCCCAGGATGGTCCTCTCTGGCTAAGCATTTAATATGGAGGGAAGATTTTCTCACTGACAGGACAGGAGAGTTGGTTCTCTGACTTGGGACTTGTTCTTGCCTTAAGGACTGCATGGGTTTTGAGTCAAACAAAGGTATTTGGCATCCAGCTCCACCTTCTGCAAGTCACTTATCTTCCCCGAGTTTCCGTTTCCTCAGTTGGAAAAGCAGCAGGGGTACTAGGATCTGTTTCACAGGCTGTTAGAGGATCGAGTGAGGATGTGGAGGATATGCGTGTCGTGTTCAGCACGGGGCCTGGCATGGGATCAGTGGTCAGTCACTGCTGCTGCTGCTGCTTCCCTGTGTGATGCCACTGGGGTGTAGGCACCCTGGTATTTCAGCACGACTTCCTGTGCCCTGTTAACAAAGTTAAGTCTGATTTCAGGCTCATCCCAATGTGGGCCATCAGCTCCAAAAAAAGAAAGCCCATGGAATTAATCAGGGTTCTCCAGAAGAACTGGTAGGTTACATAAGCCATGTCCTAGGCATCGGCCCTTTCTCCCTGGAGGCCTCCTTGTTACATCGAGGTGCCTTGGTCCACTGCCCCCCAGGCTATCGGACAGGCAGTGAGGAGTGGTGGACAGACAATAATAAAACTCTCCAGCCTTTACATTTTGAGAACAAAGTTTTGTTTGCTTTCATACTCTTCAGCCTCTTTGGGAACCCTTTCTATTGCCAATAAGTGATCTAATTAACCTGTCCAAGTCTTGAAAGAAGAAAACGGATCTGAATTTGCCCAGGTGCTTTGATTTCAGACTCTGGTTCAGATGTCCACTCACCATCTGCCAGCTGTATAACCATGAGCACACCATTTGAGTGCCCTGTTCTTTGCTGGTGTAAAAATAGGGTACTATCTAGGTCCATGGTTGTGGCAAAGACTAAACTAGTTACTATTTGGGGAAGTACCTAACAGATCGCTGCATAGAATAGGCATCCAGTAAATGTCCATTTTGCTCTTCTATTATAAAATAAGCATGCTGTTCCATGTCTAGCATTTAAAACAGAAAAGGCTTCAGTTATATTTATCTAGAGGGGAGCCCTTCTTTGTTGGAAATGCACATAGCCTGTATCTCTTTGTCGTTTTTGCTCAGTGTGTGTTTTATTCATGGAGTGGGTATGTTTAGGGGAATCTTTTTGTGTGTTTTGTTTTCATTTCATTCACTTGCAGGTAAGGCGATGGGGGAGAACCCCATGCAGAGCCCATTGTGTGAGGGTGGCATGTGAAAGTGAGGAATACTCCCTGGACTGGGTCTAAAGTGCTAACTAAAAGCAAAAGGACTAGCTTACCAAATCCCGCAAATGCATGCAGAATAAACTTAAGCATATTTAGACAGTCAAACATTGTATCTTTGTCTCTGAGCATTAATGTACTGGCTTGTGGGATTATTAAACTATAATTACCTAAGATATATTTATGTCACTCAGTGGATACGCATGTACAATCACCAGCAAAGCCATGATTTGTGATTCCTGCTTCTTCGTTGGTAAATGAGAGCAGATCAAGGACCTTGACTAATGTCAGAAGCTGGGGCAAACACCCACCCTCGTGCCTCAGTCCTTGGAAAATTCTGAGCCATAGTGGAAGACTGTAGGATTTGCAAACAGAAGACATGAGGACTCATTCTGTTACTGCCATTTATTAGCAGTTTTGCTGCCAATGAAAACTCTGTTCTTTCACAGGGTTGAGAGAAAAGCATTCTACAAACCCAAACATGGAAGATTGTGGTGTAACAAAATTTATTTGGGAGAAAATAGCAGGCTGCCCCTGGGTTTCCAATGTCCTATCTCTGCCCGTCCTGCCATGTTAAAAAGCCCAATTTTGTCTCTGTCAAGGCCAAAAGAAAGGCCAGTGTCCAGAGTTTTCATTTCATATTAAAGCTTAGTCTTTCAGAGGACGCGCTGTCTGCCGTGGACCCCGGTGGCTGTTAGACCCCATGATAGCTACTGAGAGAATGAGTGAACCCTTGGGGTGACTGTGTGTCATGGAGCAAGACAGAGAAGGGCTTCGTTCCCTGGTATTATATTATCTCAGGCTTGGAAAGGACCCAGAACTTATTAAAAAGTAACTGATCAGTTTCCCAAGCTTTCCTGGGCTTCTGATGGGCCCACCCCCTAACCAATCCATGCCCAAGATCGTCCACGGTTGTTTCTCTCATCCAATCCGAACCTTTCCCCAGGCTAGATTGGCAGGATTTTATGGTCATCATCTGGACTCCTACTGTGCGTGTACTCGCCTCCCCCTTCATATTGTTCTACCCCTTCCCCCAGTGACCTGCTGGAAACTGCCTCAGGTTCCCTGGGAGGCGTGTGATGCTGTAACTTCCTGGTCAAACGATGATATCTAATTCCCTTTGCTCTCTTCCTTTTGTAATATCTAGCTACCTGTGCTAACATTTTGCCTTTGGGCAAGTCACTGAATCACTGTGAGGCTTAGTTTCCTCATCTGTAGAAATGGAATAATGTGTGCCATATTGCGAAAATCAAGAAAGCTACATATGAGTATATTAGCATATTAATAAACTGTAAGACACTAAATATAGTTATGCTATTCGTTATTAGTCATTCTGAGTCATTACTCGGTTTTTTAATCTGGGGAATGAGTATCAGGGTTATAAGCTAATCATTATAAGGGCCTGCCTTTCTGTTGGCTGCGTTCAGTTCATAGTCATGCAATGTTTAGATATTGGTGAGTGGCAGGTGGCTGATGTGATTTCTTCCCTAAATGTCAGGTAAACATGTGCGTGCTTTACTCTAAGACCAAAATGAAGAACTCGATTGGGTCAGAACTTAGAGAGGCGGCTTTTTTATATACCAGTAATGAAAATATAGTATATGAAATTATAAATGTAATACCATTTACATTAGTACCCTCCTAAAATGAAATACTTAGGTATAAATCTAAGGAAATGCTCGCAAGATCTGCGTGAGAGAAACTAAAAATTTTAATGAACAAAATCAAAGAACTAAATACATGGAGAGATACTGCATATTCAAGGATAGGAAGACTCATTTGTCAAGATGTCAGTTCCCCCCAGCATGATCTTTAAATTCAGTGGAATCCCAATTAACATCCCAGAACATTATTCCATAGATGTAAAAACAAACAAACAACAAAAAGAACTAGTTCTAGAGTTTGTAAGGGGAGGCGCACGACCTAGAATAGCCAACACAGTATCACAGGAGGGGACGATGTTGGAGGACTGACACTGCTGACTACGGGGCTGAGTATAGAGCGCGAAGCTGCAGTCATCACACGGAGTAGCAAAAAGAATGCGCACGCGCGTAACTGGAACGGAGTGGAATGCAGAGGATGTGTTCTACCTTGATCTTAGGTGGTACGTAGCGTGCTCCTTGTCTTGTTCTGGCCTCTGTGTGGGCTGAGGGGAATAGCCACCCTTCTCAAATGAGTACGGCCGCTGTAATTGGAAATGTTCAAGAGGCATTTACACTTCCTGCTGGCCAATCATCTCTCGGCAGGGTCCCAGATGTGTTTCTTTGTGCTGAAGAAGAATGATTTCGCCGGCAAATAAAGATGACATCCAACTCCATAGGCATAGGGTTTGTGTCCCTCTTGTTCATCTTTTATCCCTACCACCTAGGACTCTGTCTGGCATACAGTTGATGCTCAAAATAAGTATGTGCGAGCTTATTCCTACAGTGGGCGAAGGTACTTCATTTACGTCTCTGTGACATAGTAGAAGTGTGAAGACTCCGAGATTAAAGTGGGGCGTTCTGGGGCAGAGGCTTCTATGAGGAGGCTGGAGCATATGTAAGTGGATTTAGAAATCTTTTTGCATCCTTTATGGGACAAGGGAGATTTGAAGAGGATTTCTTTTGGCAGTGTTCTGAAGAATACTATGTTTACTTTCATGCTCTTGCTACTGTTTTTGGTTTGTCTCTTTCCAAACTCCTGTATGATGACTAAAGATGCGGGATCTGTTATAAGGGTTGACCTAATTCTTTCTCTTCTAAACCACATGGGTTCTGGTTAATAGGTTTGCCAAAAGCAAAAGGAACAATCTTAACCACCTGTCACTTAACAAAGAACCACATGCCTTTCAACACAGGAGGGGGAGGGTGCCTTTGATAGACAGGCTGTCTGTCCCTCACAGAGCTCCGATTGCTGCACAGTTATTGAAGTTCAGCACGAATGAGGCAAGGGACTCAGGGGCGTGTGTGGCCCTCCGTGGAGGCATAGACCTGACTCAGGCAGTTTGGGATCGCTCACAGTTTGTACAGGGTTGAAAAGTGGTTACTCGTT
>PVKM010019930.1:0-23796 GCA_004027735.1 Carollia perspicillata | reverse complement strand
GAAAAGGGGCTCGTTCTGACAGGCTGGTATACAGCAAACAGACCTGAGACCCCTGCCAAAATACAAGTGCTGGCAAACCGTCAAGTGTCCACTGGGGTTAAGGACAAGGGACACTCACTGAGAAAGGGCAACATATCTCTAAGAGGTGTGCTGGTACGCCACAGCCGCTGGGTATCTGCCCACATGCCGTGCGAGGCGGTGGACATTCCTCGGGACATTGTTCAAAGCCAGCCGAGTGCAGCACCCTACGTGATGCTGAACACTCGCACAGACCAGCTGGCAGCCATTTCCAGTTCCAGGCCACCCCTCGTAAACAAGCAGGAGATGAAGCGAGAGGGCCTGAGGGCAAATAATGGAGCCATGTGCAGCTTCCTTTTGGAGGGGGAGGGGATTGTGGTTTATCTTCGGGGGGAACGTGAAAGAGGGGCGGGTGGGAACATGTGATTTCACATACCTGCTTTTGTTGGGGATTAGGCCTTTCTCCAGTTCGTTTCCGATCCTCACGGCCAGCCAGTGGCCCAGCTTGCCATCATACAGGGTATCCACCACTCGGAACACCTCCCCTCTGGTGAAGGCCAGGCTCTGGGGAGTTTCCTTCTCACATTCAAAGTGGCTTCTTATAAAAAACGAGTCCCCTCTGCCACAAGCCAGTATGTCTCTGTACACTGAAAGACAAACGCGACACTGTCTGCTTAGCTGGAGGTCTTTTCTTAAAGAGTTACCGGCTTCTCCTACTTCTGGTCACCCACTCCCTTTCCCTCCTGTCCATTCAGCAAAGCCGAGGTACAGACTCTATGGGAACAACGGCTCAAACAGGAAGAAGACTAAAACAACTAACATTCAAGCGGCTGTGATGGTTAAGGTTCTGTGTCAATTTGATCGGCTCACAGCACGCCCAGATATTTGGTCAAACGTTATTCTGGGTGTTTTGAGAGGAGATTCACGTTTAAATTGGTAAACTAGGTAAAGAAGACTGCACTCCCTAATGTGGGTGGGCCTCAGCCAGTCAGTTGAAGGCCTGAATATAACAAACAGATGAACCCTTTCCTGACTTGGAGAAAACGAACTCTTCCTGCCTTTGAACTGGGATATCAGTTTTTCCTACCTTCACACTCAAATTGAAGCATCATGAGCTCTTTCTGGGTCTCAAGCCTGCCAGTTTCAGGACTCCAACTATACCATTGACTCTCTTGGTTCTCAGGCCTTTGGACTAAAACTAGATGATTAGTTCTCCTGAGTCTCCAGCTTGACATTCACTCTGCAGATCCTGGGATTTTCCGGCCTCCCTGATTGTTAGGCTAATTCCTTATAATCAGTCAATGCATCTCTCTCTACAGCACACATACATACGCCCTACTGGCTTTGTTTCTCTAGAGAACCCTAGTGTAGCTGTCAATCAATCCTCTGAAGCAGACAGGGAAAGTACTATCAGCTTCCATTTCACAGGTGGAAACAATGAGACCTGGTAATGTGGGAACTGACCGGGAAGTGCGGCTGTTTGCATGTATCCTGTGACAGGCTCCGTAACAACTCCGGGCCGTTCTTATGGATGGATCACTGTCCAGAATAGCAGTTATATTCCCAATTGATACAACCAGCGGAGTTATTTCAGTCGGTGCATAGAAAGCATTTCTACAGAAAGTTAAATGGCATGCAAATTGTCTCCAGAGATTAGGTGTTAGGATCCATTTCAATTTTTAATACCCAAATTTACGTATTCTGGTCCCAAGGGCACCTCTCTCATCCTCCCCACAGTCCCCCTCCGCCCCATTAAAATAATGGACAAATCTGCTCACCATCAGGTCGGCTCTGAGCTAAAATGGTCACCATGTCGCCTTTGGGGATTTCTAACAGGTAGAGAACAGCATCTTCTCGAACCAGCCCTCTGAAGTCCTGTGTGTTCACCTGACGGAAAGAGCAAACAGGAAAAACAAAAACAAAATTTACAAAAAGGTGCCACCTGAGGTTTTTATCTGATTGCTTTCATCAGGGTCTTCCCAGGGCAAAACTCAGATGTAAAGGTGAAGGGATTAAGAAGTACAAGTAGGTAATTACAGAATCGCCATGGGGATGTAAAGTACCGTACAGGAAATGAAGTAGCCAAAGAACTTATACGCGTGACCCATGGACATGAACAATGGTGTGGGGATTGCCTGAGGGAGTAGCGGGCACTGGGTGGGGTGGGACTGGGGCGGGGAATCAGGACAACTGTAATAGCATAATCAATAAAATATAATAATAATAATAATAATAATAATAAAAGAAGCCCTTAGTGTCCCTACTCAAGCCCTCCCGGCACCCTGCGCCAGCCTGGGCTGTGTGGGCACCACCACACCTTTCTGCCTCCCCGCACTGCCAACCGCCCCTTAGGAATATGCATTCCATCAAAGGCCTGTCACTAGATCAGATCAGAACTTTTAGGGGCTGTGTTTGGTCCTCTTTGAGGCTCCTGTTGAAGTGGCCAGGGAGGTAATGTACAATCAGGAAACAGGCAACTGGAATGCAATAAGGAGTGGTGGGGTCTGTCGCAAAGGAACATCTTGGCCCTCCTGAAGGCATGAACGCAGTTTTAAATTAGTTCAAACAAAAGCCTGAAAATAAAGGTTCTTATGCAATTCCACCTTTCTCCTACAGCTTCTATCACCTAAAAAGGTATTTAATGAGTTTAAGAAATTGAAGAGCATTAGCCTTATATGGCAGACCACTAACCTGATATATAGGCTTATATATTTAGGCTTCTGACATACACTCATTTCTGGCAAAGAGCCCACAACATTTATTCCCCACTGATGTAGTTTTTGTGAATACACTGTGAATAATTTTTGGAAATTAGAAAGCAAGTACATTTGAAATATGGAAAAAAGAGACATTTTGACATCTTTGTTTTGTACCTTAAAACCATTTTAAAAGAGAAAAACTACAAATAAATGCAAAAATTCTTTGAAAGTCCCTAATGTTTTAACAATGTGTTACAGTAGTGAAAAGATAAAGAATTCCCATGAAATCTTTTCTTTGACCATTGAGGACTACAGAATTCTTTCACTAAATGCTTTATTGTAAAAAACAATTCATTAACTACTGTTAGAATTTATAATTTAGTTAATGTCAAATTTTATAATTAAGTGAACTAAAACTTACTTGGTGCTTTTAAAATAAAGTGATTTGCTAAAACAATCACATTAACTTTCCCTTTGAAACAATATTCAGCACCCAGGACAACAGTCTTCCCTGTCTCGCCGTCCCCCAAACCAGGATCACTGCACCTTGTTGTATGACCTTTCTCACGCCACTTGTAGATCTATACCTGTGTCTACATACAACAGGATGGCCACCTGTATGTTTTTACATGCATGCATACGCTTATATTTGTTTATTTAAGTAATACAGGGCCACAGCTAGGGAAAACCTTAAAGGTCCCTCTGTCCACCTCTATGGTCACATGAGAATGACCATCCAAGCAAGCCAAAAAATAGTCAGAATTTAAGCACACATGCTAGCTACATGGTAAATCCACAAGGTTAATAAGCAAACTTAGAAGGTTTTTTTCCTCTTTGCCATCCCCTAAAAGTTTCTGCAAGAGAAATGACAACCAAACCAGACAAATAATAAGCAAAGAGCTAGGCCAAGCACAAAAGCATGTCGATTTCTGTTATTTACAAGGCACAGGTCCGGCCACGCACAGCACGCTCGTGCTTTCGTTCCATGCCAGGCTGTCACCTGACCCAAGGAAGAGCCGCACTTAGAAAACCTGCGATACAAGAAAGGGATCAGTACACATACACAGTTCACCACACGGATTCCATTTGCCAAGAGAGGCTGTTCTGAAATAAGGTTGAAAAAAACAAAAAAACCACAGGGCAGCACCTCAATACTCTGAAGGTTAGTTGTACAGGCCTCTCCAACAACTATCCTCTTATCACCTAGTTTACAGTCCACAGGATCTACCCTGTCTGGGGTGAACCTGCAGGGGGTTCTCTAGCAGCCTCTCTGCCACGGCAGGCGAGCTCAGTCTTCTTCACCCCTTCACAGAACTGGGGGCTCCTTTTGTCGTCAACAGAAAATTGATTTTCAGCCAAGAACGAGGAAGCCAGTTCCCAGTTTCCTCCTTGTTCCCAAATGAAAGCAGGGAACGAGACCCTTTCTTAAACGGAAGCACTGCATCCCGTGACACTTCACCCACGGCGGCAACTCTCCCCACCTTGAACAACTTACAGAGAGGTCGGCCTGTCACACCCCTAAATGAATTCCCTATTTTTTTTGCCCATGGAAATTTAGAAAATCTTTTTCCCCGTGAGTACAAGAATATTTTATCCTTGATCCTTCAAGAGCAAAAGCTTCCAAACTTCTCCCTGGCTTCCTATGGCCCTGACACTAGCTAGGAAACACGCTTTTTCTCCTTTGGCATCGTGCACTCCAGAGTAAACTGGTATGAGCTGGCCTTTGGACGGGATTCTTATCAGGAACACTTGGTGAGTGAGGTTTCCTAGGATCGTGTGGTACCATGAGGTTCACTCAGGTACACTTCGTCTTCTAGGATCCTGGCCGGAGCCAAAGAGGGTCTAGAATGTCACTGGAAAGCTTCGGCAGGGCTCATGATCAAGGTCTGCCCTTCATGTGCTCCAGAAACGAAACCTGAGCTCCTGTAAGGGGGCCAAGAGCCAAGAAGGAAGAGGGCCGCCTGTTTCCTGCTCTGCTGCCTGCTCCTCTGGGAATTCTGCTCTTTATTCCCCTCTCCTCTGAGCCTAGATGCTCTTACCAGAACCCCCAGTAAGTCCTACCTAAGAAATGCAAGTTTACAGGAGCAGAAATTCCGGTGAAGCCAGTCCCCTAGCATTCTGTATTTGCATAATCAGGAGGTACCTGACATTCTTGAAGTTTATGCCAAAGTCAGCGGGAAATACATTACACATATCTCATAAAATGTCAAAGCTGAGGTGGTTATCATTTTTCAAAAACAATAGACTATACAAATACACATACAGTAACTTTAAAAGTACCCATATTCGATTAACCAAGAAATCCTCCTCCTGGACAACTTTAGACGTAAATAACATATTCGGTGGCAGCGACTTATTATTTTCCACTGGGTAACAGAAGGAACGTTGACCTTCATATTCTGTGCCAGGAACTCTGCTAGGTGCCTGTGTTACCTATTCTAATTTTCCCAGGGTCCCTGCAAGGCAAGTATTCTTATCTCCATTGGGCAGATGCAGAAACCCATCTCAGAGGTTGAGCCGGGGTCACAGAACTGATGAGAGGCTGGGATGCCGTTCAAATCAGATGATCTGGTGCCAACACCTGCCTCTGCTCAATGACAGCACACTGCCTCAATGAGTGACAACCAGACAGGGGGAATCAACGAAAAACCAACCATTGGCAAAATCTTTTGAAGGCTCTTCCTCCTAGGCCTTTAGTTAGTCTCAGTTTTTTTTGTTAATCAAGCGAATACAAATCTTTGCAAGGGTCTTGAACATTTTAAGTTCCCCCACAGGAGTGAGTTTGGGTTCTAGGGCTGAGAGGACAGGACCCATTCCAGGGAAACTGGGACCTTGATGCCGCGGGGTCCACATACCTGCAGCTGATCTATTTTCACAAGCGGGACCACTCTGCCCCCCCTGCTGTAAGCCCCCCAGAAAACACCACTCTTTCCCTGTAACTTCTAGAAACAGGACTGGGATTTCCTTACCTTCAGAATTTGGTCCCCTTCTTGAAGGCCTTCTTGCTCTGCTGAGGTCCCCTCTTGGATGCCAGCCACAAATATACCAACATCATTGCCACCGGCCAACCGTAAGCCCACACTGTCTCCCTTCCTGAACTTCACCATTATGGTGTTGGGGCTGCAAGGATTTCAGTTTCAGAAAGGAAAAATGGAAGGTTATTTTTGTAAGAGGGGACCAACACGAGGAGATGAGAGATTTAATTTCTTCTATCTATACAGTGATTTATGTTTAAGTCTCTCATTTTCCCCATGTAATGTATAATTTTATCATCCTCAGTACTGTAAGATGAATATAATAGGCTCATTTTATCAGTGAAGAAGCAGATATATAAAACGTTTATGTGAGCTCATTCAAGATTAGAAAACCAATAAAGAGCAAGGTTAAAATTACAAAATTAAGGCCACGTGAACTATTCTTCCAAAGGAAAGCCTGCCGCCACTCCAGGGCTCTTGTCAAATGGACGCACAGCCTGGGTTCTCAACATCAAGTGCAGAGCATGGCGTCACTGTCCTCCCCCCACACACGGGGATCACCGTGTCACTGCAGCCCCCACAGAGGCATTAAGCAGTACCTCACCTATCTGGAGTTACCAACCTGCCAAACTCAAATATTCAGAATCATGTTCTGGAGAAACAGCCCGGTAAGCGCGTGTGCAGACAAAGTTACCAACACAAACTTTACCCCACTTCCTTATTTTGCTCCTCTACAAATGATTTCTCTTTCTCATAAACACTAGCAACAGGGGTTGATTAAAGGTGGCTGATTTTAAGCAAAATCACCATCTGCTGTTAAAAAACACCATTTTTCTGGATTTCAGTTAAGGAGACAGAAAAACAAAGGGGTTTAAAGCCTGAAAATAGATACCCGTATATGGCTTCATCTTCAGGACTGGGACGAAGGAAAGTTCTCGGCACGGCTTTTGATTGAGGAGCTGTGAATTAAAAAGCACCTGTTATTACCAACCTAGACAGAGGAAGTTTGTTCATCTCAAAAAATAAAGATCATAAAACCTATGCCCTGGCCAGTGTGGCTCAGCTGGCTGGGTGTCATCCCTCAAACCAAAAGGCTGTGTGTTTGATCCCCAGTCAGGGGACATGGCTAGGTTGTGGGTTCAGCCCCACATTGGGCTGCATATGCAGGAGGCGGCTAATCGATGTTTCTCCCTCCTTTATCCTCTCAGGAAAAAAAAAGATCACAAAATCCACCAAAAATTCAGTTCTGTACCTTATGCTACATATATCATCACATCAAACAACAAAAATAATTCTTTAAAGTGAAGTTTAATTTTAAGACAGCGGGTGCCAATGGTTTCTCAAAATAAGTGAGAAACGAGCCTCTAAAATGCAAGGTATATAATCATACATACCAGAAAATAGTATTTTTTAAAACTGAAAAACAAAAACAAAAGCCATCCCTGGCTAGCGTGGTTCAGTGGATCAAGTGCTGGCCTGCAAACTCTAGGGTCATTGGTTCGATTCCCAGTTAGGGCACATGCCTGGTTGTG
This sequence comes from Carollia perspicillata, assembly GCA_004027735.1. Taxonomy (NCBI): domain Eukaryota; kingdom Metazoa; phylum Chordata; class Mammalia; order Chiroptera; family Phyllostomidae; genus Carollia; species Carollia perspicillata. Next base: position 16,572 of record PVKM010019930.1, on the reverse strand, counting down.
GGCCAGGTCCCTAGGAGGGGGTGTGCAAAAGGCAACCAACATCCATGTTTCCCTCCCTCTTTCTCCCTCCTTTCCCTTCTCTCCAAAAATAAATAAATAAAATATTTTAAAAAACCCACGTGATAATGCCGTTTTCTCATGGATAAATATTTATGCAGGTAAAGTCATGGTAATAAGTTCAAGGTGGTAGAGGCAGGGTTAGGGGATAGGGTTCAGATCAGAGATGGGATATAAAAGGACCCCAACCAATCGAATATGACAAAAAGTGATGTGATATAATTAAAAATATCTATTTGGTCTCTGTCCCCAGTTCCTACACAAAGTTCCTAAAATCCCCATAATGTCCAGGGTAGTGGGGGGTGGGGGGCAGAAGCATCTTTGCTCTAACATTTGGTGTTTGACCCTGGTTCCCGACGCAGAGCTCCTATACCCCTTGGAATTTCCTGGGTGACAGGAGAGTCCTTTGTTCTACAGTCATAGCTCCTGTTAGTAGTGGCTTCTACTAATGAGCTGTTGAAAGTGGAAGAAACGGTGTTTACTGTTCTGTAAAAACGAGGCTTAGCCTGGAACATAAGGATTTCAAATCCTTGAATCATAATGTCTTGATGCTTATTCAAGACATGCCTCCTGGTGGGCTCCCGGACAGCCTTGGCACGCAGCTGGTCCCCAGGATGAGCAAGCCATGACCAGACGTTTGGAGCTTTCAGCCTGCCTGCCCATCATCCAGGGAGGGGTGAGGAGCTGGAGACTGAGGTAATAATTGATGTTGCACATGACAAAGCCTCCACAAAACTATGGGGTTCAGATTGCTTCCAAGGTGGGGAACACACGGAGGTGCTAGGAGAGTGGCAGGCTCTGAGAAGCCATGGAAGCTCCGCATTCCTTTCCCCCATACCTTGCTCTATATACCTATATACTGCATTTGGCTGTTACTGAGTGGTATCCTTTATAATGAACCAGTATTAGCAAGTAAAATGCTTTTCTGAGCTCTGTGAACCATTCCAGCAAATTATCAAACTGGAGAAGAGGGTCATGGGAACTCCCGGTTTAGAGCTGGTTGGTCAGAAGTAAAGGTGACAACTTGGGACTTGAGACTGGCGTTGGAAGGGAGGGCATCCGGTGGGACAGAGCCCTTAACTTGTGGGGTCTGCAGGGGGTCAGTGTCAGAACCGAACTGAATCCCAGGGCAACCCAGTTGGTGTCCAGAGACTTTGAGAACTGGAAGTTGAGGGGAAAGAAAAACCTACCCATCTGGTGTCAGAAGTATCGTGAGCAGAAACAGCTCAGGCTGGGATCAGAAATGGGAGACAAAAGAACCATAACTAATCAAATGTAACAAAATGTGACCAATCTGTTGGCAGAAAAAGGACTGTTTTTCTTTACTTTTTTTTTTAATATTAAGAAAAAGAGCCCTGGCCAGCATGGCCCAGGTGGTTGGGTGTCTTCCCACAAACTGAAAGGTTACCAGTTTGATTCCGGGTCAGGGTATCTGCCTGGGTTGCGGGCCTGGTCCCTGGTTGGGGTGCGTGTGAAAGGCAAGCAACCAATCGATGTTTCTCTCCTTCTCATTCTCCCTACCTTCCCCTCTCTCTAAATAAATAAAATCTTTTAAGAGGAAACACAGAGAGAGAGAAAGAAAGATAGGAATGGTTCTTCCATATTTGAAAATGATTTTTAAAAATAATTTTTCTCTCTCTTTCCAGCCACCCTCTGGATTTACCAAGCAGAAACTTCTGAAGGTGGCTGTTTAAAATGAGCCCCCAGGCCCTGGCCGGGGATTTCAGTTGCTTAGAGCATCATCCTGATACACCAAGGCTGTGGGTTTGATCCTGGGTCAGGGCACATACAGCAATCAACCAATGAATACGTAAGTAAATGGAACAACAAACTGATGTCTCTCTCTCTCCCTCTCCCCTTGCTCCTCTCTCTCTCTCTCTCTCTCTCTCTCTCTCTCCCTCTCTCTTTCTCTCTCAAACCAATAAAAAGTAACTAACACGAGCCTCACCTGGGGCTTCCTCTTGGTATCTGGGTTCCTTGCTGGTCTCCGTGCCAACCACAGCCACAACGTCCTCCGCGCACTTAAAGGGAGTGGGTGTGGAGCCCATCCTGGACCATCTGTTCTGGATGTCCTCCCTTGAACTTAAGCACATGTCAGGTAAATACTCATAATGTGACAGATTCACAAATACATATGTGTGTACACGGACAGTGATGCGTACAAGGGAAAAATACACATAATCTTACTTTGGCCTCTCCTTCAGCTTTTCATTTGAGGAATGATAATCGTAGTCGGAATACTGCTGCCGTCTCTCCTCTGGAGAGAACGATCGGTTTGACTCTATTTCCGAGACATCTGGTTTCAAAAATTAGAAAAGACTTCTTAATGAAATATTTAAGACCTGTACCAGAAATTATCCTCTTCTCTGGTTAGGAAACATGGGAAATGGAAGAGGGGCAGGCAGCGAATGTGCTATTAGTCTAGCAGTCTTCCAGAATTGAAAGAAAAAAAATCAGGTAGTAGGGAGGGAAAGGTCTTAATTAATAAAGAGAAAGCCAAATACAGAACTTTAGGTTCCTCTTTCATCACAGTTTCTAGCAAAGCTGCTACTGAAGAGCCAACATTCAATTATTGGAAAAATATATATATACTTCTCAAACATTAATGCACATATGGCATACGAATCACCTGAGCCCTAGTTAGACTGCAGTTGTTCAGGGCGGGGGAGGGGCGGGGGCGGGCCCCAGACACTGCAATTCCAGCAAACTCCCAGAGGCTGCGATGGCGCTGGTGGCGTGAGGACCACGCTCTGAACAGCAAGGCAGTAAGCCCCCAGCAGGCCGGGACGACTTCTCTGCACTGCACGCAAGGCACTCCCAACTGCTTAGACTTCTGATATAATGGAAATGAAACTAAGTTCCATAAAGCAATCCTTTCAACAATCAACATCTACCTTACAACTGGAGAACTTAATACTTTTTCTAAACTTGGCTACACAAAGGCAATACTAGATGGTTAATTAGAAAATAACACGATTACTTATTTTTACTGGTAGTTTGTATGTGGTTAAAAATGGTATCCTATGTATAATTCATACTTGAGACGTGAATATAGTGTCATGAAATAGAAGGGGTGACACTAAACACACAATGTAGACGGATTCTTTATAGCGTCTACCTATTTTTGCTATCCTCCATACTGTCTTCTCTTTGTTAGAAATATTAATAGCCACTTAAAAAACACACACACAAGAAACTGCAAGGATGAGCGATTTACAAATGTATGTGGTTAGATCTTTAAACGGCTGGCACCTACACTGTTTACTCAGGAGTTCTACTTTCAGTGACCTGAACAGCACCCACTGGGAGTTCGTAAGTGCACCAGACTTTCACACTGGAAACCTAACTTCCACAGACACTTGAATAAGAAAATAACGACCACTTATCTTTGGGAATCAAAAGTTTAAAGGAGAGCCTTTGGCTGGAAATTTAACTTCCAGTGGGAAGGCCATACTAAGTGCAGATAAGAACGCGGAAGCAAGGGCCCTCGCTCTCCCAGCCGCGCCCACGGCCTCCTTGCTTTACCTTCTATCTCCGAGTCGCTGTCGTTTAGCGATGGGATGTTGATGAGCGTCTGCTTGCTGTCTCTCAGCACCACTAGCTGCAGTTTGCCTCTTGACTTTTCTATCAGTTTTCGAGCATCCATTAAAGACATGTTCTCAGTTACAGTTCCATTTATCTGTGTTTATAAAGAACAGTAATGGTATACGTGATACAACTATTCACAGGGAGATAGAAAATGCACATTTTCTCCTACTAAAAATGTAAAGACTTTGCTCATCTATTCAAACAGACATGGGCTTTAGGGTGACTCACTGAATAAAAGTGAATTATCCTTTAAATTAAATATAATCCTGCATGCCTGGATCCCAAATACAGGCGTGACAGAGCTGTAATGTACTTAAGTTACTCTGCTAATTTATTTAACTTCCAAGCTCAAGATGATGGTTTGGTTTACTACTGCAAAGTGTCTCCTGACTGGAGAGGTTTACAAAAACTATTAAATATTCAGCGTTCATATACTACCAGCTCTCCCTCTCATCTGTCCTTATTTAGGGAACAGGAGCTTAAACTTTAAACAAACAGGCAAGAAAAAAGTACTCATGGAGATATTTTAAAAAACTGACTTTAAAGTACTACAGATCTCCAAGTCTGGTTTTTCCAATAAAAATTCTGGCACTCTGCTGTTCTTCCCAGAATTCATTTTATTACCGAGACTCCCACTGCAACAAGGTTTCACTGTGTCTGCACTTGAATGTGGACATGCAGACTGTGAAGCCAAGCATACGTCTGGTTGTCCTCTACCCCAGCCGCCCACCTTGAGAATGATGTCCCCTTCGTGCAGGTTGCCGTCTTTAGTTGCCAGACCGGTGCTGGTCATCTCCTTTATGAAGATCTGACTCCCCAGCCGCAGACCATACTCTAGGAGACAAAAACACCAACGAGCACACAGTTCACCAACTGGCTCCAAATACTCAGTCTGTTGGGGGGGACTATTTTAAAATACTGATGAAAAATTAACTTCACATGTGGGACATTCTGTAAGATGACTTAGCCTGGAGAAAAAGTCAATGTCATATGAAGCAAAAGAGGCAGAGGGACTACTCCAGATTAAGAGACATAAAAACCAAATGCAACGCATGAACCTTCAGTAGATCCTTGATCCCATATGGGGAAGAGGTGAGGGGGTGGAGGAGTTTACATTATTTTGCAGCAATTTGAAAATGAACTGCACTATAATATATTAAAAGAGGCATTAATGTTAATGTGATGAAGGCATTACAGTTATATAGGACAATGTTCTTATCCTCAGGAGATATCTGCTGAAATATTTAAGGGTGAAGGGTCATGTAGTCTACAACGTACTTTCAAGTGGTCCCAGAACACCACTGAGAGACAGGGGACTGGGGGTGGGAGGGAGGAGGGAGAGGGGAAAGGAGCAGGAGACAAGGAAAAAAAGGCAAAAGAAAACAAGTGGCAGAACGTTAACAACTGGTAAAACGAAGTGAAGGCTATATGTGAGTATTTGCTATAAAATTCACACTTTTCCATATAAAATGTTGGGGGGGACGACCCATGTCAGTACATCTTGACAGGCATGGTCTGCTGACAAGGCAGCTGCCTACAGGATGGCACTGCAGACAGAGCAGCCTTGACCTGTGACAACTCAGAGTGCGTGGGGCTTGGCACTGGAAAAATTTCAGTGTGTAAAGAAAAGGGGCAAATAGGCCAGGCAAAGCAATAAAACGTTTAACTGAAACCGGCATAGCTCTGAGGGTCTATGGACTTTGAATTGCCTTCAAAACAAAAAACGCTACACTGAGTGTGTATACTTTAAAATACTTCAAATACTGTTCGGACTATTCTGATATTACTTGCTAAACTTGTAAAAATACATATTTTTAAGGATGAATTTTGGTTATTTTAGGAAGTTAGAGGGTTTCAAAAGAGGCACATTCGAATTTTATTACTGTTCTGAACTCAAGATGTTGTAATTACAAAACAAAGTCACTTTCTACAATTGGGGAAAGTTATGAAGTAAGGTGAAAGGTAAGTTTCACATGACTTATGGTAAGTTAGCATCAGATCTTACCATATGATGAAAAGTGTCGAGATCCTCCCCCCACCCGCTTAGGAAGCCGACACCCAAGAAAGAATATGGAGTTGGGACTCAAGTTCGAGGTGTAGGTAGAAACAAGGTGTAAGATGGAAGTGTAGGTAGAAATGCTTCACTTCTTTGCACAACCATAAGGATGACAACCAATTTTAAAACAAGAAACAACTAGACGTGCCAGAAAACCAAATTGCATGGAGATCCGACAACCAAGGAGTTAAAGAAACATTCATCCAGACCGGCAGGAGGGGTGAAAACAATCAGGCAAGCAGAGAGGACACACAGCAAGGTGGTGGACCGTGCAGGTGAGGCAGGGCTGGCTGAACAGGAAACTAAAGACTCAAAACCTCTAGCTGTAAACCACTGCGGGGGTTGCCACAGTGGGAGAAACTCCCAGTCTCACAGGAGAGTTCGTTGAAAAGTGGGGCTAGAGCAGAGCAAGCAAGTGGTGTTGTTCCCTCTCCGACTCTCCCCCACAGATAACACCACAATGCAGCAAAGGGGGTTGTCTCATCCTAGCAAATACTTAAGGTCCCGATACCTTACAACATAACAGGTGCACCGAGACAAAGAAATATGGCCCAAATGAAAGAACAGATCAAAACTCCAGAAAAAGAGCTAAGCGACAAGGAGATAGACAACCTATCTGATGCAGAATTCAAAACACTTATAATCAGGATGCGCACGGCAAAATGAAGAAATGAAGGCTACACAAAATGAAATAAAGCAAAATAATCAGAGGACCAAGAGTGAAGGGAAGGAAACTGGGACTTAAATCAATGATTTGGAACAAAAAGAAGAAATAAACATCCAACCAGTATAGAACGAAAAACACAAAAATTCAAAAATATGACGAGAGGCTTAGGAACCTCTGGGACAACTTTAAGCACTATAACATCTGAATCACAGGGGGTGCCAGAAGGAGAATAGCAAGAGCAAGAAATTGGAAATTTATTTGAACAAATAATGAAGGAAAATGTCTCCAATCTGGTGAAGGAAATAGACTTCCAGGAAGTCCAGGAACCCCAGAGTCTCCCAAAGAAATTGGACCGAAGGAGGAACACACCAAGGCATATCATCATTAAGTTACCCAAGATTAAAGATAAAGAAAGAATCTTAAAAACAGCAAGAGGAAAAGAGAGTTACCTACAAAGGAGTGTCCATAAGACTATCAGCTGATTTCTCAAAAGAAACCTTACCGGCAAGAAGAGGCTGGAAAGAAGTATTCCAAGTCATGAAAGGCAAGGACCTACATCCAAGATTACTCTATCCAGCAAAGCTATCATTTAGAATGGAAGGGCAGATAAAGTGCTTCCCAGATAAGGTCAAGTTAAAGTAGTTCATCATTACCAAGCCCTTATTATATGAAATGTTAAAGGGACTTCTCCGAGAAATAGAAGATAAAAAATTATGAACAGTAAAATGACAACAAACACAACTATCAACAACTGAACCTAAAAAACAAAAACAAAAAATAAGCAAACAACTAGAACAGAATCAGAGAAGTAGAGATTGCAGGGAGGGTTATCAGTGGGGAGGGAGAGGGGAAGAATGGAGCGGGGAAGGTACAGGGAATAAGACGCATAACTGGTAGGCACAAAATAGACAGGGGAGGTTAAGAATGGTATAGGAAACAGAGAAGCCAAGGAACTTGTATGTACAACCCATGGACATGAACTAAGGGGCAGGGAATGCTGGTGGGTGGGTGGGGATACAGGGCAGAGCGGGGATAAAGAGAAAAAAATTGGGACAACTATAATGGCATAATCAATAAAATATACTAAAAGGAAGGAAGGAAGGAAGGAAGGAAGGAAGGAAGGAAGGAAGGAAGGAAGGAAGGAAGGAAGATGGTAAGACAGCATCTTCTTTCATGTTGACAGTTCCCTGCTGGCTGGGACAGAAGGCTGACACAAGCTTGAGTGATGACTTCTTTCTCACATATCAACGATTCCTTTATCCTCTTAAAGACTGCACTTGTAAGGTTGGTGTGTACGTGGACATCTCTTAAATGAACTGAAAAAAAAATCAGTTAACCAGCTTCTGACACATTTACCAGGAAGCTATTTGGTGCCCTGAAATGCCAAGAGCTGGCCACATGAATGGATCGCCTTTTTCTTAATCAAATGTAGATTTTGCCTACTGCCAAATTTCATTAGAGATCAATTCTTACGCAACTCTGGCCAGTGGTAGCTGAGTTGTTATGTAATCTCAGCAAAAGGTGGCCAAAAAATCTTTTCAAAAGTGGCACTTTTAAAAACGAATTCTAAGTTTGAGGAATGAAATGGCCTAGGAGGATTAACATGCTGTATCAGCAAAGGGTCATAACCCCCTTTACTTCCTGAATAGTATTACTAAGACCGGGCATGACTTGGGCAGTCTCTTAGCACAAACAATGTCTTTCTAAATTATGGGTCACAACCCATTAGTAAGTCTTATCAATTTACTGAGATGCAACCAGCATTTTTAAATTAAATGTAATGGAACCTCTTGGAATGCATCACATAAAGTACTATCTTAATACTTTTGTTCAAGTTTGTATAGGTACATGCAGCCATGCTTGTTTGCTAAATGTGGTTCTTTCTGTGGCAGGGGGAGGGAGGGAGGAAGAGGGAAAGATGAGAAAAAAGGAGGAGAAAAGTCTGAAAAGCACTGCCTTAGGTAACTCAAGACCCTTGGGTGCAAGTCCTGTAGAATGCACATTAGACCTCCCTGAAGGAGCCCGCACGCCCAGTCATCTTCCTGAAAACCTTACCACAGTCCTCCTGTCAATCTGGGAGCACAATGGTTTTGTAACTCTTGTGGGCTGATGAATTAGTATGTCATTATAAATGGTTCTAAAGAGTCTAAAGAATTCTTAAACCTCCCAAGATACATATTCCTCAGAAACAGGCTATTTAAAATGCAAACTCCCAACCTAGAAAGCAATATTTTTCATTTTTCATGCTCAGGTGCTCTTCAAGCTTTTGTCCTCCTGGAAAGAGAACAACTAGAGAACAACGGGAAATAAAAGATCTGTCACGAAGAATTTAAGAAGTCAGAAGCCAAGAATCAATGCAAGGATTGTCTCCCCACTGGGTTTGCGGCCCTGTTCATTCACCTACTTGTTTCCTATCAGCCACGGAGACTTGAGTTCTAGCTCCAACACTAACTGGCTTCCCCTCTCTGAGTGTCAGGACCCCAGCCTAAACTGCAGGTGCTGGCAGCCTCGCTGGCTGCCGCGCAGGGCTTCAGTGAATTCTGGATGGGATCCAGTGTGTGCAGATGCTCCAGGAACGCAGTGTGGGGCAGGCAGCCTGGGCCACAGCCTACCCTGTGCATGGGCATATTACCCAAATGGGGGTTCTTGGGTTCCCCAAGATAGAAATCAGGAGAAAACACCAGAGAAATTTCCAGGAAGATTTAAAGCTTATGCTTGAGCACCAGGGAGATGGCACAGAAGAAAGGAAGGTCCTCCGAACTGGCTGGGGGCTGGCTCTGCTTGGCTGCTTTGTAAGCTGGGACAAAGTGGGCTTGCACAGTAAGACGAGCTTTTTGAAAAAGGGGACTTGTGGAATTTTCCAAGGCAGGGAGGAAAGGCAAGCAGTTAGAAGAAAGATAAAATTCTGCCTTTTTTTTTTTTTTTTTTAGCAAGGAATGGAGGAGTGGTAATATTCTTGAGGTCAGCTTATCTGGCCTTTCTTCTGGCCATCTGGCCTTAACTTGCCTTCCTAGTCACCTGGTATTTTTCTATTCCTGGGGCTCAAGTCCCTAAGCTACCTCAGACATACCAAAAATGTCTCTGAACTTTGATATTCCCACCCGTAAAACAGGAACGTCTCCTACCTACCACACAGGGTGCTGGGGAGGATTAAACAAAGAGCTTGATTTCAGTATAGGTCCTGGCAGAGAGCTGTTTCATCAATTCACGCTGCAGCGGGCTCACCAGGAGGGCTCGTTAACACACAGATTCCAGGGACACACCCCTGAGTTTCTGAGTCATGGGGCTGTTGGGCTGGGGCCTGAGGGGTCTACGTTTCTAACAAGTGTCCAGGTGGTACTTATGCGGCTTTGAGAACCAGTGGCCTAGTAGTGTAAAGCCGAATTTCTGCAGTCTGTGCAAGTTCAATGTGCAAGTCAATGAACTTTCCTGTGCCTCAGAAAATGGAGACACAATGAACTTATCTGTACCTTATAAAATAAAGATACACAAACTCCTACACGAGGCAGTGATGAGAGTGAAATAAACTAAATGGTGCAAAGCATTTAGGTCAGTGCATGGCACACGGTAGGTGCCACGTAAGAGTTAGCTATTATTACACTAGCCCTTGTCTACATCGAGCATTACTACCTTCATTTGCTTTGCTTTTCATCAGAAGGACCCCGATGGGCTTGTCCGCCTCCAGCTGGCCTGCATGGTCTGGCCGCCCTCTTGGCTCAGGGCTGGGGCTGCGAGAGTGGAGGTGCTCGCGGCTGCGGCTCCGAGATCCCTCGTACTGGGCATGGGGCTGCGCCCTGTGCCTGTACTCCACCTCCGGGCTGTAGGCCCGGTCATAGGGCTGGCTGTAAGCCTGGTCAAAGCTCCGGCCGCGGCTGCTATCTCGGCCTCGCCCATAGTCATGGTCCAGGCCCCGCTCCAGGCTCCGGCCACGGCTTCGGTCTCGGGCTCTGCCATAGTTGTCGTGGTCCAGGCCCCGCTCCAGACTCCGGCCACGGCTCCGGTCTCGGGCTCTGCCATAGTCGTTGTGGTCCAGGCCCCGCTCCAGGCTCCGGCCGCGGCTCCGGTCCCTCTCCCGGCTGTGCGGCCGGTCGTGGGGATGCCCCCTCTCCAGGCTGTCCTCCCAGCTGCGCAGCCGGCTTCTCTCGCTGTACCGATCACTGAACCCGCTGTGGGCACTTCTGTGGTCAAACTCATCCATTACCTCAAAAGCCCGGTCATCTTCACTGAGAGGCAGGCCCCCCTGCAGGGGGGCCAGCTGAACCTTCCGAGGCCTCTTGACCACCTATTCACCAAAACACAGTGCAGATGTAAGAGGATCACAATTAAGCATAAGAGAATGCAGTGATTAAAATCTCTGGTTCTCCTTCCAGTAAAACTGTGTGTCCCTGAGCCTCAGCTTCCTCATCTGGAAAACAGGGGCAATAAAGACTTCGGAGGGTTGGGAATGAAGTCAGACAATGAGTATGAAGCTATGAACACAGTGCCTCCAAAATCTTGCTTCTATTCAGAGTGTGAAAAGCACCAGGGGACTTTAACTCACTGTAAGTTATAAAAATGAAAATCCAGAAAGTGAGACATTCTGTATATATCTGCTTCGCTTCCTCCAAAGGTCATTGTCATTAAAAAGGGGGGCATGGAAGGTTAGGGCAAGTGGCGGGGGACGAAGAAGCCCTCCTAGATTCAAAAGTACAAAACGGGTAAGGGTCGGGTACAATGAATGATTAGATGCCCTGGGGAAGAAGAAAAAGTCTATCAAGGAAATCTCAGGATATGCACTGGCTATTAGACGGTACTGCAGAGTTGTTAGGAATTTTCTTACACTGGATAATAGTGTTACAATGATGTAGAAAAATGCCCTTATTTAGAAGACACATGATGACGTAAGCAGAGCGAAACCGTCATGTCTGCAACTTCCCTTCAAATGATTTACAAAAAGTATGTGTTCATATACACATATGGAGGGAAAAATAAGTAAATATGACAGAATATTAACATGTATGACATATATAACTGTTTAGTACATTAATCTCTGAACTTTCCCTTTTGTTTGAAAATGCCCATGATACCAAGTTAAAAAAAATGAAATACCTCACACCCAGTGCACCCCCCTAGCACTGCCCCTAAACCCGCTCCACTCCAGATTTTCGCTCTGTGAGTCCACTGGCCCCACTGGAGAGAACACTCCCAGCAGCTCAGACCCGCTCCAGCGCCAAGCAGTGTCTGGCTCAGAGGTGACTCTCTACCACTGTCTGCTACATGGATGAGAGAGCCAATAAATGAATGAATGCCATCGGCTGCCACTGTCTCCCAAGAAACTCTAGTTTGTGAGGATAGAGCAGATCTTGTCTGGGCCTTCACAAACGAGTTTTTGAGGTGAGGTTTATTTCCTACATTAATGCTCTTTCACCACTGTTCTCAATCTGCTTAATTCTCACAGGGAGTAACTGTCTAAACTGACTCTGAAGGCACCCTCACTCCGATAAGAGAACACGGGTGGTCAGAAGTTAGGAGAAAGAGGCAGGGAGGAGCTATTTACATCACCCCTCACATCGCCCTCCCAAAGTGCTGAGGATACAAGAGGCAGCGGCGGCTCCTAGATGATATAACTCTGTCAAGTGTTTAAAAGCAAGTGGTAATTTTCTCCTGGGCAAAAGCCCAAAATGCTACCGAGGGGAGCTGACCCGAGCCCAGAACTTACGATGGACGCGATCTTCCCGCTTTTTCTCAGCTGCTGAACGGCAAAGGAATGGAGCACCTCCTCCATGGAGGTGCCGTTAACCATGACGACCCTGTCGTTTTCTCTGCAGACAGAAAACAACCACGGGGTGTGAACAACTCCCACCTAGTCACCGTGAGTCTTCTATGCAGGAACAAACAGAGGCAGCAAACGGACCTGACACGCGTATTAAAGGGCTCAGCGCCCGACGACTCCCAAGGCTTACTCAGTCGAACCCAGCAGTCCCTCGGTCCACTTTTGCCTGTTTACTGAAAACCAGCAGGGGGGAAGGACCCAAACCACAGGGTCCCTCCAGGCGCCACTTGACAATGGCGAGGTCTGAGCAAAAGTGGCCTGCTGCCTCAGGCCTCCTCACCCCAGGCGCCCAGTGAACTTCAGGAAGGTTTACATCCACTCGGGTTTCGGACAGGAGGAAGTCAAGAGCTTGCCTCAGATTCTTAAAGAAATTCTGAGGTCACAGAACGCTAACTCTTAGTTTATCTCATCCCAAAAATCATTTAAAAATTCCCTTTGCTCTCTGAAAGACTACTAACTTTGGTAAGACCAGAGAGACTTGAAATGCCAATAGAACTTAAACTTGGGAGCTGTCTGGCCAAGGAGTCACGTGGTTAACTTCAGGTTCTGCCCTGAGAAACGATGCTGAGGGGCTCAGACATACGAGTTTGAAACAGCATTCTCTCTGCGAACCAGAACGATGGCAGTTGGAAAACGTGTGTTTCCATGTAGTAAATGTTTCCAAATTCCACACCCCTCTACAGTGTTGGGTTAAGTATTGGAGGGTGGAGGGAGCATGCCAATTTTATATACCATGTTCAGACACGGTCTCTAAACCCAGGAATGACGGCCGTGATAGTTCGAACTCTCTTCCCAAGGAAACCCTGCTCTCCCTCCTCCACAGTCTGGACGTTCCAAGGACTCGTGGGTTTCGGTCCCAGTCCATATATACACTCACACACTGGGTCGGCCAGAAAGTTCATCTGCTTTTTTTCCTGTAAGGTGGCTCTAGTAGCACTTAGTTGTCTATCACGTCATTCGAAACAATTTTGTTAGACTGTATTGTGACGGCTGTCATATCAATGTGCACTTCAAAAAAAACCAAAATCAGTGAATTTTTGTGTAGCCATTTTAATACTGAAGATGGAAGAAAATGTGCAACATTTTTGGCATATTATGCTTTACTATTTCAAGAAGGTAAAAAACACAATTGAAACACAAAAAAAAATTAGTGCAATGTGCAAAGAAGGTGCTGTGACTGATGGAACGTGTCAAAAGTGGTTCGCGAAGTTTTGTGCTGGAGATTTCTCACTGGACGATGCTCCACGGTCTGGTAGACCAGCTGAAGTTGATGGCGATCAAATGGAGACATTAACTGAGAACAATCAACTTTATGCCACATAGGAGATAGCTGACATACTCAAAATATCCAAATCAATAAAGTTTTTGGTGAAAATGAAAGATGCGTCTTTTACGTTACAGGAAAAAAAACCTATGTATGGACTTTCTGGCCAGCCTAATGTATGTATGTAAAAACACACACACACACGTTTTTTTAAAATTATTTTAGAAGTGCACACCACCAAAGCATCCTGTTTCCAGACAACCAGTGGGGCTGGCGGGGGCGGGGGCGGGGAGAAAGGGCACTCACTGAAGCAGCCCATCCGCGGGCCCGCCTGGAAGCACGTCAGAAATGACGATGGATGTTTCCCCATTTTCAAAGTGGGGGTTATCTCTGCCGCCAGACACTGCGATTCCAAATCCTCGTTTGGAATCCTGTTCATTGAAGTTAAGAGAAAGAAATTGAAATAAAAACACCCTTCCGTAAGTGGTTTTCAGAATCTATTACAAGCAGTTAATAAATAGTATACAGAACGAACCAATCACCAGAGACAGCTCAGGAAGAGGGGGCTTACAGAAACCAAATAAAGCAGCCTTGTGGCTGGCTGACAGGCTTGTAGAGGGAAGTCCCTTATCTCAAAGGAACAGCCTCGTGTAAGCTGGAAAAGATTGGCAGCACTGACTGGAGTTATCACTGGAAGCTGGCAGGGGATGGAAAGCAACAGCTTCTGTCCAAACAGGGCTGTGCTGTTCGAATCGCCAATCACACCTGTCCTCGTATCCTGGCCGGAGCTGCACGGCATCAGACACCACTGAGTCTGGGCTAACTTCGTACCTATAATGTGTGCTTTTCACTCCCAAGTTAGACGAGCTGGCGATTCCATGTTCATACAGGGTGAAAAAGAAGTAAATGGATTTAAAAGATAAAATAAAATCTGAAGATAAACTTAGTTTTGGAATCTTATGAGACAGCAAAACATTCAATTCTTTTCTACATGCATGTACGGTGTACAAGATGGAAATACAGATTAATTTACTCCACGGCCAAGAGTAGCAGTGAACTCGGATAATGCCAAATCCTAATTCGTTTCAGTGTTTACAAAAGCTAAGCTCCCAGGTACCATCCAGATAATATGGGTATACGTGACTGTAACCCTAAAGCATGGTTTGATTATGTATGTAAAAATCTACGCAGAGAATAAAAAATTTACCCCCAAGAAAAGCTCCCACATGGGGCCCACCATGCCCACTGATGACGAACAATCACCAACACAAAACAGGCGGGGCTGCCCATTAATCACACGGCTCTGAATTCGGCAACGCCGCGACCTCATGCCTGGATTTGCACTGAGGGAGCTCCATCCTCTAGACCAGGCCTATAATGTCTCTCACTTGCCAACCTGGGATCTACAGCTCAAGAGGTGTGAGACATGCCGTGGAAGGGCACAGAGAAGAGTCAGGAGACGACTAGGACTGAAAAATAGGCCTCGAGGAGGGACCCTCTCAACTGACGCACCCATGATGACTGCCCCGGAAGTTTCAGCACCGGAGCGCTGGTCTGTTCTTTCTTCTACCTGGATTGATTTCGTCCACGTTTATTCAGAAACAACATTTTCATTTAAGACAGGGCTCAGAGTTGAAGAAGGAAGACTCCGTTTGAGGAACTTACAATTCCTCTAAGACGTGACAGAGACTGGGCGGATTCTGAGCAGGAGGAAGACCCCTGCAAGGCCCAGGAAAGTCGCGGTGATAGTGACCAACGCAGCTTGATTTAATTTAATAAGACGTGGGGATCACAAGTGAAGTTCTAGTCCGGCCCAGCTGCACCCAAATCACTCGCACACTCTTGGTGGCTGCACTTGTTTTGAGTGGGGTGCACAGCTATCGTGCCCACCTTGAAATCTGCTGTCGGACTGGAAAGGAAGGGCACTGACATGGGCTGAGCAACACTTATCCATATCACACCTCATATCACACCTCATTGAATCATGACTTTGTTCATATCACACCTCATTGAATCATGACTTTGAAAATTAAGTAAAATATATTTACATTTGGTGTTACTTCTACTTTCAATACCATTGTGGAGTGGGGAGAGGATGTTTTAATCTAACTAACTCAACACCTCTTCATGCGATTAGTAGTAAGACAAGGAAAACAATCTGCGTCTCCTGATTGCTAAAACAATGTTTTAAAATTTAGTTTAGACATCAAACTCACAGAGGATGTTGTAAGTTTTCTCCCTGTCATAACTAAAACCGTAAGAGCTGTGGAGGCTACATCACTGTCCTTAAACAGTACAGGTTATTTCCATTCCTCCCCGCTTTCTCTCTTCCATAACCTGTTCTGTCTGGAGGTAGATGAATGTGCTAAATAACCTGTATAGTTTTCTGTGTTATACAGACTCTAACCAAAAAAAAGTAATAACATGCAGATCTTTGTTAATGTGGTGGTGACTGCCAGCTGTCCCCTACAATGCATTATCCACCCGAAGGAGGAACAAAACTGTGTTTAGGTCAAAATAACCAAGACCCTCGACCTGCGCGTGGACTCAGGAACGCGAGGACAGCACAGGGGAGGTGTGCGGCACTCACCTTCTGCAGGGTCACGGTGTACTGTTCCCATACCACTTCCTCCATGCCCGGGGCCTGTTTTAAAACAAGCAAAACCAATCTGATTGAAGCCAAGAACATCCCACTGCTAAAAATAAACGCATAACTCACAATATATTAATATACAGTCCAGCTTACATTTTCAATACACCGAGTGGATATGATCTAGGAATGTCATGCTATCTATTTTCAAACATACCCTTTTCCAATGACACGGCATTTGGAACAACACTGGAAAATTAGTGAAGCACACAGTGGGAGATACACCTTAATAAAAACAAAACATTCAGTGTGTGTCCTTTTTATTATCGCCACTCCCAAACACCATCGTTATAGAAAACCTAAAAAAGAAAATTAGATGGTTTCAAGCAGGTATCTTTTCATTTAGGGTTTTTTTTTTTTCCCACCACTTCCCCATCTCTCTGTCAAAGGTAATCTCGGGGGCAAGTTTTCTGCATTTTTTATGTCTTAAGGAGTCCTTGGCCTTATCTCAAAGAATGTTCAACTGAGTCACCCACGG
>PVKM010019929.1:0-23734 GCA_004027735.1 Carollia perspicillata | reverse complement strand
AAAGATTTTAATTATTTATTTATTTTTAGAGAGGGGAAGGGAGGGAGAAAGAGAGGGAGAGAAACATCAATGTGTGGTTGCCTTTCACATGCCCCCTACTGGGGACCCAGGCATGTGCCCTAGACTGAGAATTGAACCAGCAAGCTTTTGGTTTGCAGACTGGTGCTCAATCCACTGAGCCACACCAGCCAGGGCTCCTTTTCTTTATCTCAGTCCATCTGGGTACATGTCCCTTTGATAGGTTGTCACGAATGGATAAATCCCATAGCTCCAATAGAGTGCTGCTCATATTGTGGTCCCTGGACCCCTGCATCAGAATCACCTAATGTTTCTGTTAAAAATGCTAATTCTTGTGCCTTACTCTAGACCTTCTCACTCACACTGATTGGGATTGTTTCAAGTTGAAAACACTACAATTTTTAAAGTGTAGCGGGTGATGGAGACATGAGTTTTAGAACCACGATTCTGTGGTTTCATTTTTACAGTTTTACTTTTTCACAGCTGCTATCACTTACTCTGCCCCTCATTGATTTTCCCAGGCCAAGACTGCTCTGGTGGGAAGACTGACTCCCATCCCTCTTGCTGCCTGTCTATCAAAACTGGCCCCGTCAAAGGAAGGTGTTTTCTACAGTAACAGCTAAGCTGACAGCATATATACAAAGGTTCTCTGAGAGGTTAAATTTAACCAATCTGAATGGAAATAAGCAGAACAAGGTTGCTCCCTCACTGTCCACTCTCCGGTTTGGCACATGCTGTGGTCACTGCTACAAACCCACACATGGGTGCTGTATTGTGAGAATTTAGTTTATGGACTTCAATGTTCCTTACTTCTCGGCAATAGGAGAAAAATTTCTTTACCATGTCTTGCTTAAACCTATCTGCTTGGTGCATAGTAGGTACTCACTTGTATTCATTGTTTATAATTTCACTAAAAATTACCAGAGACCTAGTGAATCAAAAGCACACCAATGTATTTTCTCATAATTTCCATGGTCCAAGAGTCCAGCACAAAATTGGGTACTCCCATCAGTGCCACAGGGGTGTGATCGAGATGTTGGCCAGGATCACTCTCAGAAGATCAAGGCTATGCTCAAGTTCTGATCACAGAGGCCCCTCAAGGCCAGAGGAATATCTTTACGATCCCCAAACCCTTTTTTAAAGGGCACACTTGATAAGGTCTAGCCTACCCCCAAATCTTATATTTGATTAACTTAGTCAACTGATTAGGGGCTTCGATTGCAATTGTAAACCCCTTTATCTTTACCATACGATACAACCTGATCACAGAAATAACATCCATCACATTTGAGGGCATCACCTGTGATTACACAGGGCATGGGCACAGGAAGTAGGGATCTTGGAGACCATCTTAGAATCCTAGCTAGCACAACACTAAATATTTGTGTCTTTTGAATATTTTGGCATTGACTTTTTAAAAAATTAAAATACATGTAAATGTAAAACAAAGAAAGAAGACAAAGAATATAATGTGAATATATCTCCATTACCACTGACTTTCAGTACCCTTCCCAGTTTCTTGGCAATGATAATTTAAAAGATTTTTATGTATGCTTCCAGAGTATTCAATGAATCTATATATGCTTAAACACTATTTTTCACAGTTTTTTTTTCACTTAAAAATCTCCAGAATACATCATTAGCAGCAAATGCATATCTACCGCATAGGAGAGTATGTGTGTATATATATATCTGTATGTGTGTATATATGCTTGTAATATCATTCCATTGTGCAGATGTACCATAAATTATTTTAGTCCCATATTCAGAAAGATATTCTGTGATTGTTGTAAATATTTCCCCTATTTATATAATTTTGCATATGTTCATATATTATGGAATAAATTCCCAGAAGTAAAATCCAAATAGTAAGTGTTCTCAATGTTCTGACTAATATTGCCAATTTTAAAGATATTTTTAAGAAATTACATTCATGATTTCCTTACATTATTGCCAATATTGCATTAGAAAAATTTTAACTTTCCCAGTCTGAACAATGACACTTCATTATTGCTATGATTTGTATATCATTTGATGAATTCAAAGCCACAATATATCTTTTTTGATACATTGCCAATTTGTGTCCTTTATTAATTTATATCCTATGGCATTGCTTGTCCCCTGGCACCTAGTGGAATACTCAAAGAAGATGGCTTACCCCAGTTAGAGAAGCAGAAAACATAGCCTCCTGGTAACTTCAAAGCATCATGAGTCATGTGAACATCTTAATCATCAAGAAACTAATGCCATGATCGGGGCTTCTGTCCCAGGGGATGCCCATTCTTCTCTTCTACATCCCTCCCCACTCCCTTCTGCTTTATCTGAGAGAAATCATGTTAGTCATTTTGAATCATAGTACTTGTCAGTAGGTAGCTTTAAAAATGCTTATGCTGAAATAAATAATAGGCACAGACTCAGAAGACACGCGTTTGAACTCCAGTTGTGGTATTTGCTAGCTATCTGTTCTCATATAAGTCATTTTATCTGGCTGAAGCTCAGTGATTGTAAGGCTTAAATGATATAAAATATGTGAGAGTAAGCTAAATAAATTATTTTAAAAAGTTAATCTTTTCACTATTTGCCACTGATATACTATATCATACCAGCATGTTCTGAAAATTCTAATTTGTATTCTAAAAATACACCTAAGGTAGCACAAATAGGCATATATAAATGCCAGTCTCCCTTGTTACTTATCCAGAGACAAAATACAAGCCATACCACAGAATAATGTTTTGGAAGTTTGTAGTCCATGGTGCTATTAAAATGCAAGATTTTGAAAAAAACATTTTTTTCCAAAGCTATTCCTAGCATTGAATAATCTAATAAATTGGTTTAAAAATGCTTATTCTGAAAGATTTCTAAATAACAAAGTACTTTTAGAAATGTAAAGAAAAGTAAGCTTCTGAACTATGACAACATCATAAATAAAAGTAGGTGAATAAAAAGTAGGGACTGGGGTGAGGGAAGTTGTGAGGGGGGATGGAGACAACTGTACTGAACAGCAATAAAAAAATGTGAAAAAAAAGTAGGTGTTCAAATGCGAGACAACACCTGAGAGATGTTATTTGATGGAGTTGGTTATCCAATGGTTTAAAAAGCTCAAGAAAAAGAGAATGAAATCAAGCTGTCATTACACTCAAGTGAAATAGGTATCACCTTAAAATGTTCTTTCTATAAAACATTTCATTTAACTATGTACATTGTTATAAAAATTCACATTTAAAAACCTTCTCCATACATTAATTTGGAAGGAAATCTGTAGCAATTGAGACCCTACCATGAAACTGTGGGATCATAATTGTAATGACCGGCTTGGCTCCCCACCCTCCAGCCCTCCAGCCCTTGCACCTGGGGACACTTGAATCCCACCTGCAGTTTCAGTCCCACCTCAGACCCATCACAAGGGAAAGATGAATGAGGACAGATTCCTCTCCAACCGTCCAGGTCCCTTCCTTGGAGTGAGGAAATGTGCTGTGGGTCATTTAATGGAGTGGGGGTGGAGAACAGAGCGAATCCCCGCTGGCCCTGGGTCGAGGCTTTCAGTGATGTCACCGTGCTGTGAGGCTAACTCTTCTCTGACACCCTGATTTGCCTTTTCAGTGCAGTGAGTGGGCGGACGCTGCCACAGCCCTTACTAAAAGCTGGTTGAGGAGACATGCTGTTTGATGCACCCCGCTCGGGAGTAAGAATGGAGTGTGGGATGCTCACACATACCTCATTAAAATATACACATGGAATGTATAGACTTTTAGAACTCCACTGGGTAGGTAGCTTAGCCAGAATTGCTCTTGCATCTGTTTCTCTAACAGTAAGACTAAAATGGAAGGAACCTGCCTGCTTGTTTGAAAGTAGCATGGCCTGCTGGAGGAAGAGAGAGAGGAGGGAAAAGCTGAGGAGAACCTCTCTCTGCACTTAGTGTAAGGCACCCTGCCTGAAAAGGGCCTCCCTAAAGGCAGAAGTGGAGCCAGTATTATTCATATTTGTATCCTGAAAGAATACAACAATGGGGGAAGAAGTGAACTTTATATAACAGATTTTCTCAGGGAGCAAAGGACCAATGAGGCTGATTGGCTAGAAAAATAACCTGAGATGCTTAGCAGAAAAAACCTTGTAGTTTGTAACATTTGTCCCTCTCTACTTCGTGGAAACCGCATCCTACTTTATACCTTTATATCTGAATCCCTTAGTTGGTTTCATGCCCACTACCCTAGTCCCTTTGAGTCTTTCACCCACTGTATTCCAAGAGATCAGCCCCAGTTAGGAGTGTAAACACAGTCTGACTACTTGTGTAAAGCAAGTTGCTTTACTTGTGTGAATCTCAATTTCCTCTTCTATAAAATGGTAATAATCACACAAATTTTATTGGTTTTTAATAATTTCAGAATGCCTTGAAGATAGTAAGATAAATTATGGCTATGTTAACTTCTGTCAGCAACAGGAACATTTTGTCTGGACTTTGGAAACTGCTTGCTAAAGCCTGCTACCATCTGAGCCTTCTCTCCATTACCATTGTCCCATCCACCACGACCCAGCCTGCCACTGAGGTGCGGGTTTTCCTGACAGAACATGCTTTTCTTATTGAATTTCCTTGCACTTGCTGCTGTTGAAACCCATCCTGGCCACCTGTATCCCCCATCAGCTCCCAAGTGATCTATTAATATTCAGCACCTGGCCACTCCCAGCCTGGCTCCCCACTGACTCACGGTTAAATCACTGGTTTTACTCAGTGAACACATTATTGAATTTAGCAAAAACCAGTGATAAATCTAACGGATATTCTAGTGAAATTTAATACGGGTACTCTATGAAATTTCTTAAATTCAGCTACTCTCCTATCCCTAGAAACTTATGAAAACACTTTAAGCTTCCACGATGCAAAACTGAAAAGTTTTAAATTGGTGAGGCTTAGCAATGCAACAGAATTCAAAGGAAGCTCATCATTTTGATTAACATGCCTAGAATATTATCATGTTCTTGCTTTTCAATTTAATTTGGAACGTATGCTGAGTTGTGTCACAGAACTGGATTTATTTGTTTGGCAGACTCTCAAAAAATTCTAAGTCCCAATTACAGATACAGTGTTTTCCAAATCCAAACATGCATGCTCACACACATACATCATTACCAAAGCCTATTTAAAAAATAATTTTATTCTTTTATTCTTTAGCAGTTTTGTTAATTAATTGGACATAGTGCTATTATTATTATTAATGTAGTGAATATGATTGACTTCATATTAGCAAGGAAAATAAAAATGTAATTGTTATAGCAGATTCCATGTACCTGAGTTCTGGGTTTTCCTGGTTTAGGTGGAAATTTTCTGTTTGTGAGTAAATGATGGGTTAGCCCCTTAAAGTAATGCTTCCCAGGTCTCTGAGTTGGGCCATCTAAGAGACTGGATTGTTGGATAGCCCTTGCAGTCCTTGGAGGCCATTTGACTTTCAGGAAGGGAAGAGGCTAAACTGATCCCTGGTGGTTAATGAAATGGCCATGCACTGGCTCAGCTGCTCTTAAAGAAGGTGCTTGAGAGGGACCTGAGCAGGGTAGTCTCCAAGGGCTCCAGCTTTGGGAATTTCAGCAATAGTTCCTGAGGCTAAGCCTAGGTCAGTAAAGAGGGACACTATAAGGAAACTCTGACCAGAAAAATGATGCTTGATCAATAGAAGACATGGTAAGCAGCAGGGACTGAAAAACAGACATTACCAGAGATTACCCTTGAATTACAGTTTCTGCTTCAGTTTGAGCCGAGACTCAATGACCTCTGACTGAGTCACTCTATAATGAACGCCTGTGAGTGTGGAACACCAGCATCTGGCAGAAAATGTAATGAATAAGTCAAATATCAGCTATTCTGAGCCAAGCAACCAATTCAACAGGGCTAATTTTGTACATTCTAACTTATGGAGGTAAGTGTGTCTGACCTGTCTCACGGAGCCTTGCTTCTTAACTGCTCTCTCTGGTGTCTCTCCCAGGTAGATGGATGCAGTTCACAGAGGCACATCTTGGTGACTGCACAGATGCCAAATAGAGAAGTATACCCCTTCTCCCACCACATGGGTGCTACTTCATGGTGAGCCAGTGTTTTTTTTTTTTTAGAGCTTGGTAAGTGTCAGGCAGCCTGAATTTCAGCTACCCTTTACCCCTCCGGGCTGGGTGCTCTTACATAGAAGATGAGCTGCACAACCCTGTGTGGTATCCCTGATAATGTGTCCAGATTTCTGAAACTGGTCTGCCCTGGTTTCAATCTATAAGTAGTCAATAAACCTCTGTGATCATTTTTTAAAATAATTACCCTCAGTTACCCAAAATTCCCCTGTTAAAGATGCCACAACTCATATATAAGCAGTAGAAATTAGTTAAATAAAAGTAAGATATTTCACAAGTCACTTTCATCAACAATAGATGAATAGCTTTACTGTGAAATTTAGATGTAAAAATACAATTGTGTACTTAGGAATAAAAAATGCAATTTTTTTTGGTGGACAAGAAAATAGACACTAGAAAGTAGCAACATGTTGAATGTAGGGTTCTGAAGGAGAAAAATAGAGATTGGACAAAAAATTAAGGGAGAAGAGTAAGTGACGTGGAGCAAAGACATGCTTCATCTAATGTCTTTAAGATATCGTTAAACATGAACTGATCTGATTACGATCATAAATTTGATAGAAGAGTTTTCACATTTCCAAAAGGATATTACCTTCCCAGAATATCAGAATAATAGAACACTGTTTAAATTAGGAAACATTGAAAAAGTTGACATCAGTTATGATAAAGAAGGAAAGACTAAGATATGATTATAAATCCTCTTCATCACCTAAGGGTTTATATTGAGAATGCTGAATATTCATCTTCCTAGAGAATTTTAACAAAAAAATGTAAGTAGAAGAAATATTTTACTATAATTGAAAGCAAATAGAATAAATAATAATAGTTAAAAAATCAAAAGAAAAAAGGTAGTAGGAGCGGGTAAAATATTCCTCAGTGGCTCTCTGTGTGTATTAACATTCACCTTTGGCTTGAACAATAAAAACCTCCAAATCTCAATGGTTTGTGACAACATTTATGTTTTGCTCACATAACGTGTGAACTGCAGGTTGGCTGCAGTACTGGGCTCAACTAAACTTAGCTTCACTTGGCTGGGTTTGACTCTGCTTAACTGCTTTGTTGGGCTGGAGTCTGGGTGTTTCTTCTTCAGGAACCTAGGCTGAAGGAATAGCTCCTATATGAGATATGTTAATGAAGGAGGGCAGGGGCAAGATGGACTGCTAAAGCATGCATTTAAAGCATTTGCTCAAACATGAAATCTATACTGTTTGTTCATATCCCATTGGCCAAAGCAGGTTGCATGGCAAAGTCCAAAATCAATGAGGCAGGACAATATAGTTTACATATTAGTTTCCTATGGCTGCTGTAACAAATTACCACAGACTGCGTGGCTTAAAATAACACAAATCTATTTGCTCAATATTCTGGATTCCAGACCAAATTTCAGTCACTGGGCTGAAATCAAGACATTAGCCAAGTAGCACTCCCTCCAGAGGCTTTGTTGGGGAAGCTGCATCTTACCTCTTCCAGCTTTTGGTGGCTGCCAGCCTTCCTTGACTTGTGGCCACACTATGCCAATCTTTGCCTCTGTTTCCCCAATGACTTCTAATTTGTGTGTATTCATCAAATCCCTTTCTGCCTCCCTCTTGTAAAGATACTTGATGTTTAGGGCCCTCACAACTAATGCAGGATAATCTCCTCATCTGAAGATCCTCAATTTAATCACATCTTCAAAGACCATTTTTTTTTTCAAATAACAAAGTTATAGGTTCCAGATAATAGAAACTGATATCTTTCGGGGCTGTTATTCAGCCTACTACAGTTTACCAATAGAGAAGCATGGCAAGAGAAAATGACCGGAATATTGGATAGCACTAAACAAATGAAACAATGTACAAGATATGCCACATGCTTGGAAAAATTGTCAGCCTTAAGTATGAGTCAGCAATTGTATAGGCACCTTTGGAAACCTTTACACAATACAGAGAGCCACCTAGTTGTTTGTTTCAGGAATGACCTGCTTGGAGAGAGTGGTCATTGGATGTTTGATGTGATTCACAGTGTGTTAATAAGAGGGCATTTTTATTCAATTTCTATTTTAAATACAATTTCACCATAATTATAGTTACTAACACTCAAGGACCCTTTTCTTCCTCTCCTTCTCTTTTCTTTTTCTTTTCTTTCCTTCCTTCCTTCCTTCCTTCCTTCCTTCCTTCCTTCCTTCCTTCCTTCCTTCCTTCCTTCCTTCCTTCTTTCCTTCCTTATCCATACAACCATCCATCCATCCATCAGGTGTCCCTAGCACATGGCACAGTGGCTGGTACCTAGTGTTTAATTCCATTGTTGAATGAATGCACAAAAATAAATGTGATCTCAGCACCTTTGGTGCTTATAATCTAAAGATCATGGAAGTTAATTTAACCTTATCCTCCTTACCCTTCAACATCTGACCATTTTAGAGATGTGAAAGATGAGACCCATAAAGTTGAGGGATTTGAACAAGGCTTCGAGGAGGAAGGGGCATTGCTCTTTCCGGTCTCTCAGAAAGAAGTCAAATTGCAATTTGTCAGAAACATGAAACTTCATCAGTAAGTAAATAGGTTCACATCTATTCTGAACACAAGTCATAGCCTTTTATTCCAGGAATAATAACCATGGCAAATTTTTCATCACAAGAGAAAAAAATAATATACCTCCTTTAGATCTACTTGGTTTTTTTCTTTTTGGTGTCTGTATGCAAGAAAAAATGAATGATTAGTGAATATTTGGTCCTGTCCAAAACATCCATGGAGTCATTTTGTCACACCAAATGGTCCTTGATACTTGATCCTGTCCCAAAAATCCATGTTTAGCCCTGACTGGGGTGGCTCCATTGGTCGGGTGTTGTTCCACTGAATTCCCAGTCAGGGCACATGCCTGGGTTGGGGTTCAGTCCACCAGCCAGGGCTCCATGGACATTTAAATAAGAACAAATGTTCTGCAAAGGAAATTACCAGACATTGTTGTTGTTTTGCTTTTTTGAGAAGTCTTCCTCTCAAGAATTAGCAAGCAAAGGCCATAATATGGCAATGTGTAGGAAAAATACCCAAGATTTTCAACTTAATAAAAAATGCAAAATACTATACTAATGATAAGGCTTTTTGCCCACAAATTATACTTTCACACCTTGCTGATAGTTATCAATTGAAGCAGAAAAGTCTTTAAAATGTCTACCAATTGAACTAGGGATTCCATTTCTAGAATTTTATTCTAAGAACATAAGAATATGTGAAAAGATCTACCCATAAATACGTATCACTACATTCCTTATAACAAATAACCAAAAACAACATTTATTTCCCTCCTTAGAAAGTGATTTAAATAAACTGTAGTTAGTCCATTCAAAAGAACACTAATCAGGCACTCAGAATGATTATATAGAATATGGTCCACCGGCCAGCTGCCTTTTTCTTTTTTCAATTTAATTCCTCCGTTACCCATTTATTTTTTAGGCCATGCACACACACACATTTAATTTTACAGTTTCATATATTTTCTTTTAAAAAATGAAAATCATTTGTTTTCTTAAAATTGAGTGCTTTGAGTGTTGAATGGAGCCAGAGGTCAAAAGTGAAACTGTTCAATGAGGTTTGGAAAAAAATAAGTAGATGATACAAGGAGGAGGCTGTCTGTAATCTGGAGGTCTAAGAGGTTTCCCACTTGGAAGTAGATTTTTAAAAACTTTTAAGAAAATTTTATTTTATGAGAGAGCTTTTATTTATATGAATTAAAGTGTTTCATCTCCCCTTTCTCTTGCCCTAAATATGCTTAGATTATAAAGGTCAGGTCAGTTATTATTATCTTCCTTTTACAAGTGAGGAAGCTGAAACATAGCAAGATAAAATTACTTTCCTAACATCACATTAGAAAATATGAACTATAGTGAGTCTTAGTTATTATGTATTAACTGTCAGCCAAGTATTAAGGAATCTTCATGTTCAGTAGAAATAAAAGGCAGAAAAGAAATAAATGTCTGAGAGTCCTTACATAATATTTTTAGAAATATAGATCTTAGCAAATAAAAGGCAATAACTACTTTTAAAATAGAAAATAAATTTTAATTAGTGATTAAGTTGAATAAAATTTCTAGGTCAATTGAAAGTCAACCCAGTGAACTTGGAAGCATCCCAGAGTGTTAGAAAACAATCCAAAAAGACATTGTCATGGTTTAAACCATTAACTAATACCCGTCAGTTTCCCCTCAGCTATGCAGTTTTCTTACTGAAAAAAAAAAAAAAAGTCAAAAGATTAATGTTGGTGACATAATAAATACCAACATTTTCTGAGTTGGCTCTTGTAGTAGAGATGGATTACAGTGTATGTGGAACCTGTGTTTCTACTACGGTATTTAATTCCCGTAAGGCTGGGAGGATGTTGTTGCTTGGCAATCCTACTCCACACAATTTGTAAATCTGCATATCTCGTCACTGTCTTTAGATGAACTCAGTAGAAAAATATGTGCATACAACTTGTTCCATTTCACCTCCCAACCCTTGAACTATAGAAAATAACAAGTGTTATATATAACACTTTTGGAGAAAGAAACAAACCAGGACATAATTCTTGGATGTTTTGTAGGTAGTGTGATTAAAATTTTAAAATGAAAAATCTTAAAAGTAAAGTTCAATGGATCACTTTTATATAAAAATATTTCCCCTAAATTAACAGCAGTGGAAAACTATAAACTCCCCAAAGGCAGGAGTATGACTTATCTGAAATTTATGTCTATTATTTAACATAGTGGTATCAATGAATAAAATAAAATATAGACAAACATAGTTCGTAAATTGGATAAAAATGAATTTCAGTTCTAAATATGGCAATTGTACATTCAATTTATAATTAGACTGGAAAGATTAATTTTCTTAATTGTTTTGGTTTAAGATGTATAATATGAATTTCAAAATTAGCGAAATAGTAAAAATTACTTTAAATATAAAATTTTAATAATGATTTGATCATCATATCTTATTGGTCTTTCTATTAACAAAAATTGATCCTGTATTATAATTCAGGTAGAATTGAGCTGATTGCATTATTCCACTGTGGGTTAATTTTAGCCAAACAACCAGTTTAGCCAACGTTTCATTGACGTTTATAGTTGCTATCTGGAAAGTGGCCTGGCATTGTGGAGATAAACCACAAGTTCTATTTTGACAGTCTAAGTGAGAAAGAGGATTGATATGGTGTTTCAGGCCAAAAACCCCCAAATAAATCCATGACCACTTTTGCCTGGACTACCCAGATATTTATTATGTGGAGCTGTCTTAAATTTTGTTTTCCACATGTGTTTTTGGGCAGTAAAACCCTAGAAGCTTAGTTTTTTTCAGAAACTATAAAGTGGCTATTTAAAAATATTTTTGTAATGTTATATCCATCTCATTCTTCATTGTGTTTTTGGAAATGAAGCCAAGAAATATGTCTATTATGGCTATGATGTATAGAATCCATTGACAGTAAGGTCAAATACTTCATACAAACATAAGAATTCAAGGATGTCAGATCTGCAATACCACAGAGATCTACTACAAAGGAGGCAAGGATATACAATGGGGAAATGGCAAAATAGAAACAAACTCTTAGATACAGAGACAAACTGATGGTTGCCAGAGGGAAAGGGAATGGAGAGAGGCAGAAAAGGGAAAGTGGAGCCTTTGATGGGTAGCTCAGTTGGTTATAGCCATCATTTCAATACTCTGAGGTTGCAAGTTTGATCCCCAGTTAGGGCACTTAAAAAAATCAATAAATGAATGCGTAAATAAGTGAAACAACAAATCAATGTTTCTCTCTCTCTCTCCCCCTTCCTCTCTCTCTAAAGTCAATTTAAAAAGATCATTTAAAAACAAGTGGAAGAGGATTTAAAAGTACAAACTTCCAGTTATAAAATAAGTCATAGGGATAAAATATATAACTCAGGGAATATAATATAGTCAATAATGTCATAGTAACTGTGTACAGTGACAGGTGGTAGTAGACTTACTGTTGTGGTCACTTTGCAAGGTATATAAATGTTGAATTGCCACATTGCACACCTAAAACTAATATAATATTGCATGTCAATTGTAACTTTAAAAAAGATTATTGGTGAAATTTAAAGCCACTTCCTATATGTAATTTTTTATTTTAAAACACCTAAGTTGTCACAGGAATTCATATACATTCATTATAGTCATATTTATATAATATTTACATATTATATACTATATTTTTATATTTAGTAAATGAATCTTTAAAACAATTGAACTTTAGGCATGGAAGCTACCTTAAAAGCCAACTTCCATCTAGTAGAGGAATTCCTTGTAAAAGGTCTTAGGCTATCCAATGAATGGAGCAGGGACCTCACTTCTTCCCAGAAATTACATGTTCTTGTTGAACAGCTGACCTCCCGTATTCATCAAATATTCCATCCTCACCTATCATGGTTTCTCAACAAATGCATAATGACAACAAATTCAAATTCCGATTTTTAACTTTTATCCATTAGCACTAGTTCTGCCCCTAGAAGGATACAAAGTCAGTCTCATCCTCTGCTTCATAATAGTTGAAGCTTCCAAGTCTCTACTTTCCCAGTATAAACACACTAACAAATTACTTTTCTCAGAACCAAAACCATCTCACAAAGGATATTTATCACAGTCATATCTCTATTTCTTCAAAATATAGATCACACAACAAAATAGCTGAAATGCAAATAAAACAATTAAAATATACTCTCGGGATATGTTTCTCTTAATTAAAGTCAATATTTTACTTATTTTGTGAGTCCCATCAGACTGTTAACTCTCATTGTTTGTGGTTACAATTATTTCTACTGTTATGCTTATTTTTGCTTGTATGTTTTTTTTTAAAAAAAAACAGTATGTGTTTACTATTAAGCTAAGTTTTACATATTCTGTACTTTTAAGATCAGGAATAAAAAACATAGCCTGCTACCATCATTGCTGCTACCAGCCCCTGTATAAGCATTGACAATTACAGCCTTTTTCCTTACAAGGTCCAAATGCCAGCTCAGAATTTTCGCCAGTCTTTTAGTGTTGACTAGTAGTACTACACACATTTGTCCTCACTTCCAATTTGACTGTGGGATGTAAATTTGCATGTATTACCTTTAATCATGTTAGTTTTTCTGCTATGTTTTTTGAGATGTATTGATTCCTAATTCTGACAACAAACCTATTAACTATTGTTCCTAATTCACTTTTTGAAAATTTGATGAACCATTTAAAAACTTTGTTCAGATTGTCCTAATCTGATATTGATCCATATTCTATTGTTTTTAAAATATGTATTTGGAAAATAATCCTTTATTAATTTTTTAATACTAATACACCTCATTGTGGGCTTATTAGCTGTTGGCTCTCTTTTCAACTCCCTCTTTTTAACCTTTTTTATTTTGTTTTGTTTTTTTTAATTGTTTCCTTCTCATACATGTGATTATAGGGGAGGAAGTAGGCACATTAATTTTTATAAAGAGGAAATTTTGGCATTAGGAAATGATATCTTATTTCAATTTCCTGAGTAAGAAGTTAGTTAGCCTATGTAAACTTACAGTCCTTAAAATAGTTATGATTCTAACTTTGATCTTAGGTCAGTTAGTTCCATTTGTTCTATTCTTTGTCTTTGAAGATTATTTAACTTAATTAAAGAGGCAAGAGCCAAACATAAATCTTGGTAGATGAAATAAATTTATTGGTGTCCATGGTATTTTAGAGGATTGAAAATAAGCAACATTGGGTAAGTATTAAACATAATTATGATGGATGTTGATTCATTATTTATTGAGTTAAAATATCTTAGACAAATAAATTTTAAATATTACTTATGAAATACAACACATTTTTATAATGACAAAGTATATTAGGTGACAGTCTATGGTGTGTAATCTATAACTTATTTTAATATTATATCTGATGCCAATCATTATAGATTTATGGTCTTCTATTGATAACATTTTAAATAAAACATTCAAGATCTGTGTTCCTGTATATATATATCCAAGAAATCTTGACAAAGCCTATTTCAAAGTATTAATCACAATATTAATTGAGAAGTTATCCTTATGGTGACAAGAAACTTGAGGTCTCAAAACAACTGTTTCCCTCCTCTTCCAGTCTACCACAGTGGCATGTTTATTAACTGATTTCCTTCTACTTATATTGTCCAGTTTCCCATTTAAATACAAAAGTCACTGAAGTGATAAAACATTATTCTTTTATACACTTCCTAACTCTTTGACCATTCCTGCTTAACTTAATTCAAAGGACTCAATTTATTTGCTCTTTTAATATTCATGGGTGGTAGGACTCTAGCCCCATTGACATCCCATACCACTGATTTTTAAACTCCTTTACACAGTAAACACATGGGGAATAGAGAAAACTTATATCAGTGATTATAAATCATGAAGCTACAGCATTTCCTTTTAGAGTGGACCCTTTAAAAGACATTCTAGAAATTCTTAGAAGCAGCATTGCTTGAGCAAAAGCTGGGAACTGGAAATTCAATCATATCTGTTAGAGCCAGAGCCAGGGATGTTTAATATCCTTCAGTGTGTAGATCCAGTACACCAGGACAGTCACTGCCAAAACAGTGTGATCTACAGTAAATGTGTAATGGAGGAGACATGAGGCAACTTTCATCAGAGTTAGAGAGAATATTATTATTAAACTATTATTTATTGTTAAATAATTAAATTTATTATTATTAAACTAAGATCTCCTCTAATTTTGTTAATAAAGATAACATTAGAAGTATTTCATAATATTGCATTAGAATATTTTGGTAACATCATGATTATAAATTAGGAAGATGTCTGTTTGGATTATCTCCAATTTTTCAGACTATATTCTAATAATGTGTTTAAAGTTATACCATGTATACTCTATATTACTATTTCTTTTCCTAATCCATCCCTTATTCCAAATTATCTATAAAATATAATGTATTAGATGTGTTTTAAGCACTCGAGATAAAATTCATGCTTTGGCATAAGGCATGCATATGGATATACCTAACATAGGATAGTCCATCCCATCAAATGTCATGAAGTAGAGGATTATTATGGCACTATATTTCTAAGTTGGATATAATTTGTGGGAATACTGCTTATTCTGTTGCCTCTATGATGCTTGGCATTTGTATTGATGTGTTATCATTTTGTCAACTAAGATTATTTTTCTTTATCTTCCATGTGTAAACAAGTCTAGTTTTAACTTAACACTTGTTTTCACTTTTGTTTTTATTTTTTTTTTCCTTTTCTGCCCTGGATGGGGGTGCTCAGTGGATTGAGTGTTGACCTTCAAACCAAAAGGTCACTGGTTCGATTCCCAGTCAGGGAATCATGCCTGGGTTGTGGGCTGAGAGGCAAACTGTTGATGTTTCTCACACATTGATGTTTCTCTTTCTTTCTTTCTTTCTTTCTTTCTTTCTTTCTTTCTTTCTTTCTTTCTTTCTTTCTTTCTTTCTTTCTTCCTTCCTTCCTTCCTTCCTTCCTTCCTTTCTTTCTTTCTTTCTTTCTTTCTTTCTTTCTTTCTTTCTTTCTTTCTTTCTTTCTTTCTTTCTTCCACTCTCTCTAAAAATAAATAAAATTATTTTCCCTTTTCTTTCTTTTTCTTTTTTAAAAAATTAATTTTTAACTATAGTTTTCACTCAATATCACTTTGAATCAGCTACAGATATACAGCAAAGTCGCCAGGAAGCCGTGCACTATACAGAGTGGTCCTCCAGCTGTTCTAAGCACCCACCTGTCCCCACACCCCATGATCACGACATTATTGACTACATTCACCATGTTGCAACCTGCATGTCTATGGCTATTGTGTAATGTCAATTGTACTGCTTAATCCCTTCACCTTTTCCCCTTGGCTCCACTCCCTTCTGACAGCTCTCAGTCTTTTCACTCCAACTATAAGTCTGTTTGTATCTTGCTTGTGTGTTTATTTTGTTCATTAGATTCCACATGTAAATGAAACCATATGGTGTTTGTCTTTTCCTGACTTATTTCACTTAGCATAATATTTGCTAGACCCATCCATGCTGTCACAAGTGGTAAGATGTCCTTCCTTTTACAGCCACGTAGTATTCCATTGTGTACACTTTTTATATTCTCATCTACTGATGGTCACTTGGGCTGCTTCCATATCTTGGCAATTGTAAAAAATGCTGCAGTGAACATAGGGGTGCATATATACTTTTGAATTAGTGTTTTGGGTTTCTTTGAATATATTCACAGAAGTAAAAATCCTGGGTCATGAGGCAGCTTCATTTTTAATTTTTTGAGGAACTTCCATACTGTTTTCCAGTGGTTGCACCAATTTGCATTCCAGCATCAGTGCACTAGGGTTCCCCTTTTTTATACATCCTTGTCAACACATCTTCTTTGATTTATTGATGACAGCCATTCTGACAGGTGTGCAGTGGTACCTCATTGTGATTTTGATTTGCATTTTCCTGATGATTAATAATATCTGTTGGTCATCTGTATATCTTAGAAAAGTTTATATTCAGGTTTTCTGCCCATATTTAATTGGATTATTGCTTTCCTGGTGTTAAATTTTTTTTAGTTCTTTGTAAATTTTGGATATTATCCCTTATCAGATATATGGTTGGCAAATATCTCCTCCCATTCAGTAGATTGTCCCATTTGATGGCTTCCTTTGCTGTGCAAAAATATTTTAGTTTGATGTAGAAATAAACCCACACCTATGTGATTAATTAATATTTGACAAAGGAGGCAAAAGCATACAATGGGGTAAAGACAGTCTATTCAGCAAATGGGTTGGGAAAATTGAACAGGTAAGTGCAAACAATGAAACTTGACCACCTTCTTAACAACATACACAAGAATAAATTCAAAATGGATTAAAGACTTAAATGTTAAATTGAAAACATAAAAATCCTAGAAAAATACATAGGTGGCAAAATCTCAGAAAGTTCTGCTAGCAATATTTTTTCTGATGCATCTCTTCAGACAAAGAAAACAAGAGAAAAACAAATGGGACTACATTCAACTTTTCACTTGTTTTCACTCTGCCATTCCCCACCCATAATACAACTCTCTCAGTTATCTACAAAACTTTTCTATGGAATGGCTTTTCTGTACTTCTCTTTAATCTAAACTCATTTTAAATGAGCTTAGCATCTAGATATTTCATTATATCATCTAATTTATTTATAATTAAACGTGTATTTATTAATCATAAATTACTTTCCTTTTAGTTTCATTTATAGTTGAGTTGAGACATCATGATAATTATTTTTAAATTGTACACATTGCTATACAATCATTTTTGTCTATAATTCAATTTATTAGTAATGCAAAGATTCAGTGATATTTGTCATATAGAAGGTATGTTGGGTCTAGTAGGGTTGGAAACCACTGTCCTATGGTGTATGAAAATCTTCAAGTACAAGAGAACACATGCACAGACCTGGCTTCATGGGCATGAAACCTATTTACTCACACAGAACCCTAGGCTTAAGAGGCCCTCATCATTAATGTAATGATCAATTGTCACTATTTTTAAACTTTATTACATTTTGGATAAAAGCCCCATATTTCATTTTGCTCTGATCATGCAAACTAACTACAATGAACAACTTGAAAATAGCCCACAGAAAACACTGATGTTAGTCTCCATGAATAGTTTCTACTACCAACTTAAAAAATGGCATTTTCCCAATAATAAATTTTTATCCTTGATTCAGTTTTCTTTCTACAGCTCTATTCTCTCTCATGTGTTGGAACGTCCAGTGAACATTTCCCCACATACGAAGTCAACTTTTCCCTGAATATCCAACTCTCAGTCACAAGCAACATTAGTCTTTAATTCACTGCATGTATGATTTGGACCATTAATTCATTATGCCTCCTTGTGCCACTTTATCTCACTCCTCCATGAAGTAATCGATCCTCATCATATTGATTTTACTTTCTCAACTACTGATGTACAGGCAATGCCTCAGTTCTATGCATCACCATTTTCATCTACAATCATTATTATATATTCATAATTAACCTCTTGATTTCTTATTTCATAGCACTATAATTCAACCCCAAGCCACACCTTGAAAATCCCTGTTGTCTTTAAAACACAATTCTTATCATCTAATTATAGTACTGCATTAAAATTTTAAATAGTATTCCATATATTTTATGTAAATCATAATTATTTGATCATAAGTTGCTTTAAGAATAATTCAACCCTATTTGGTCCTATTTTTGACATATTTTTCAAGACTATACTTAAGTTTTCATCAAAGTTAATTTTCAGAAGTTTCTTCCAAACCTTGTTCTGTTAGACTTCCTTAGTACTATATATGCTATTTTTACTGGAAGATTCTCAGTCATCATCATTGTGCCATTTGGGTTCTCCTGAAAGCAGATGGTGTGTAAGAGGTTTACTGAGGATACTACCTGCAAAAGACAAACAGGAAAAAGAAAATCTTGAGCCTAGAATGCAGGTCTGTCCTTTTCTATTCCAAAGAGAAGAAGAAGGAAGGAGGATTAGTTACTATACAACTATGAATAAGTCTTGGCCAGCCCAAAGAGGAGCTCTTACATGAAGTTCACCTTGTATAAAGAGTCATACTAGGCAGAAATTGCCAGGTCCTGGTATGCCCACTATACTCTGTAATGGGCTGGGTAATGTGACTACCCAGAATAGCATAACTTAAACACAAATGTTCTGGTGTATCCTAAAAGCTATTGATTGGCACATTCTCTCTGGAAGAGTAACTTCATGACTGCTATAACTCTGCATCTGGGACATATACTTTATTGGAATGTGGCAGGGAATAAACCAGTTGATTAATAAATATAGAACTCCAAATAATCCTTCAAAGTCATCTTGAACTGTTGAGTTTTAATCTTGGACCTTTCTGAAAGGAATAATATATTGCTATATCTCCTTAAACATTTTGCTACTAAAGGATACTAATCAAATTATATGCTTGTTTATCCTTACTTATGTACTGACTATTTCAGACTTGCCCTAAGCAGTCTGTTTGAGTATGATCAGCGTGACCACATGACCAGTTGGCAGCTAATAAATCCACGAAGAAGGGAAAGTAAATATAAAATTAGCAGGGATGGGGACAGTTTGAAGAGAGTCAAGGTCCATGGAACAATCATATCAACAACAACAAAGCTAAACACAGGTACAGTAGATTGCCTTTTCTCAAACTCTGTATCAGATACATGAATGTAAACTGCAGAGAATTCTTTGACAGGTGTCAAATCCTTTTAAAATACACATATTATAATACCTCAACAGAAAAGTCACAGATAAAATAGCCTACCTACTCCCAAAATATAAAAAAAATCAAAATTATGCTTTAATTATTCTATAAAGGAATAATAAAGATAATTTGCCATGAAATAATATATATCTTGGTGTTTAAATCCTCAGTCACTATTACACTAGAAGACATAATTAGGTGGTCAATACTTTCACCTATAGGTAAAAATCCCTGAGACTGTGGCAGTTATAAATGTTGATTGATAATTACGTGTTGTACTGCCAACTCAACTGAGGTAGGTATCTCTTTTTCTCTCTGTCTTTCTCTCTCACTATCTGCCTGTCGAAAAAAGCCACATTATTTTTTTTTCAGTCCTCACCTGGGGATATGTTTATTGATTTTAGAGAAAAGGGAATGGAGAGAAAGAGAGAAAAAAACATAGATGAGAGAAACATTGATCAGCTGCCTCCCATACGCACTCCAGCCCGGAGTTTGACCAGCAACCTGGTAAGTGCCCCGACAGGGACGAAACCTGAAACACGCTGGTGTATGGGACAGTGCATCAGCCAGCTGAGCCACCTGGCCAGGGCTGGCCACAGTCATTTTTAGAAGAACACATTCCACTTTTCTAGACAAAATATTTTCTTTTTACATACAAAAAATAGATTTTAAAATCATGATGGAATTCACAAATGATAACATTTGTGCATTTAGTAGCAATCAGGTGAACACAAAATAGAATCACCTGGCATTACTGATGGCATTATTTTATATGCAATTTGGACTCACTAGCTTAAAAAACACCATGATTTAGATAGTGCAACCAATTTGAGGTAAACAAGAGCAAGTGAGAAGTATTGCCATGTTGATTCTTTCATTTGCCAAAGAGCAACATTTGATAATTGACACCATAGTACAGAGCTAAAAGCAAATTTCGAGAGTTAAAAATTCTAGATGGATAGTTAAAATATCCAAGTGGCTGAAAATAATAAAAAATCCAGGTGCCAACTTCTTAAAAACTCCAAACTAAATGATCTCACTGTGACATTATACCTCTGTAATATTGCAAACAACCTCTCCAGGAAAAAAATTAAAGAGCTGAGATTAATTTAAAGAATACAAACACATGCATTCATTTTATGTTGTAAGGAGGTTGAACAAGGGTTTCTAATGCAAAGAAAACATGGGGAACCGGGGAATGATCTTTGTCACTCTGTTTACACTTTGATCCTGCTGGAAGCAATTTTAAATCGATGTTGTTTTGTTAGTTCTCTAAATTCATAAGACATTTTAGTAGCAATTTTTACTTAAGGCCTATTAAACTCTGTTTGCTTTTCTAGATCTAAAACCCTTTGAGGACATGAATTATATCTTATTTTTCTATATATCAGAAGCCTAGCACAGTATCTTGAATTTAGTACAAACTAAATAAAGGTATACATTAAGTCAATTTGTGTATGAGGGATTTTAATATGACTCAAAATAGCATTCTATTTAACCCTGACACAACTTCACAATTACCATTTTATTTGGATGACTTAGATAAATGGATAAAAAATTTATTGTTGAAACATTAATGATTAATTCTTGATTCAGATAACTAAAGATTTATGATATATATTTCCATGGGTAGACAGACCATCAGGAGGAATTGGTATAATGACTTTTCCTTTTGCTTTTAGATTCATAAGGAAGAGATTTTCAACAATATATCAACAATAACATTCTATATTCTTATGTTCTATATTTTAGGTTTTCTGGAGACATAATAAAATTATTTAGATTAAATAAAGTTTAAGTAAATAAAGACTTGCTTACACAATCTTTGCTTAGTAACATGAGTTTTCTTATTGAACCTACACTTGCCAGGTTGTAGACATTAAAGTGCAATTAATGAGACAAAGACATTTCACTTTTTAAAAGTCTGTTCCCATTTTAAACTTATTTTTAAGAAACACTTTTGTAAGATGTAGTTGGCAGTCAGACTTGTTTATTCTTCTTAAATTTGAGAAATGTGGAGAGGGATGGGAATTTTTAAATTTGATTTAGGGGAAAGATGGAAATTAGTTTGACTTAATCCTATGCTGAATAATTTTATAATCCACTAAGAGAAACAAAATTAAATAAATTAACACAAATAGACATTTCAAATATTGAAAAGTAAGATCAGAACAGTGAAGGGAGCAATCTCTGGGTGAAATTTCTCAACTGTAAATTCTCTCTCTCCCTTAAAAATACATAAATAAAATTATATATTCAATGCATATTTATTTACTAGGTGTTTGCAGTTACCTCAAATTCATTCCTTTTGAACTAAACTAAGACTCTGTTTTCTGTAGCTCTTCACTCTTTCACTGCAAATTTTCGGTATCACTAGCCAAAGCTATTTGTAGGTTCGGATTTTGTTTTACCTTCTTTGGGTCATGAAATAGACCTGTAGTAAATGTTACTTTTTACCTGAGCTAACCTAGAATCTGCTGTCATAATTGTTATCCCCATCTCCAAGTTTAACATATCCCAATATCTGAAAGCTTTTGCTTCTATTTGTGAAACCACTCTTGTTACCCCATTCTAGAAATGTTTCCATGAACTACTCCTATTTTTTTTTATTTTATTTATTTACTTTTAGAGAGAGGGGAAGGAAGGGAGAGAAACATCAATGTGTGGTTGCGTCTTACATGGCCCCCACTGGGGACCTGGTCCGCAACCTAGGCATGTGCCCTGATTGGGGATCGAACCAGAGACCCTTTGGTTCACAGCCCACACTGAATCCACTGAGCTACACCAGCCAGAGCTACTTCTATTTTTTGAATCACATTTGAAAGGGTAGTGTGAGATTGGAGAATGATCTTTAACAATATTTGCTGAGATGCTCAAGTTTTGCGCAGGCAATTCTCCATGGCCTGTTTACAAAGCCTAATTTAATCCAACTGCAGAAATTATCTTTGCCATGAGATTTTGAAGAAAATAGATGTATTCTTATTTATGACATACAGATGGAAAAGCAATAACATTCACTAAATATCATGGACAGTTAAAATACTGCGTAGAACCCTGAAAAGTTTTTTTCTAATTCTTTTTCCAATAATCTTTTTTATGTATCAGAGTTTTTATAAACTGTAAAGCCCACTGGGACCTATCTCTCTGCATGATGTTATTCATTATCATGGTTTACTCTATAATCTGGCTTTTGCTAAATTGTAAGCACTTTGAGAGCAAGGGTTGTATATTTTCTTTATTTCCTAATAACTTACTTCTACTTTATGGACCTCACAGGAGTCCCATAAATATTAACAAACTATAAAAGAATATATAAAAATTGGGATCTAGACTCTCCAAAGTTAAGAGGGTTTTTATATTAAATCAGGCCATTCGGAATATACAGTTATATTTTTAAGCCACTAAGATTTTTAATAATCTGATTTATTATTTCTATTACAAATTCTAAGTAATGTATTTTTAATTTTCAGGAGAGACGATA
This sequence comes from Carollia perspicillata, assembly GCA_004027735.1. Taxonomy (NCBI): domain Eukaryota; kingdom Metazoa; phylum Chordata; class Mammalia; order Chiroptera; family Phyllostomidae; genus Carollia; species Carollia perspicillata. The sequence continues at coordinate 909 of PVKM010019929.1, read as the reverse complement.
CACAGGTTAAGAGCTGAGAATGTAGAAGAATTTTGTCCTTAAAATATATATACCCATGAAGGCAAATTTCTAGAGTTTATTAAATTAACAGTACAAATAACCATAGTAAAGCTAGAATTCAAATCAATCAAAGGATCATTGTGCATCTGAAATTTCAATTCAAACTTTTGTAGGACCACAAAATGTGAGAGGTCAAGCTCATTACAGTCTTTGTAACTGGTATTAAGTCATCTAAGCACTGGTGAATATATTATATTGAATAGTAATGACTAATACATGTGTAAGGAAAATTTATTCATTCTTTAAAACAATTTATACAAATTTTCAGTGTAAAACATAACATACTTAACTTTACAGAATAAAATTTTAAAGATTCACCCATAAAACAAAGTATAAATGAACTCCCAAAGATAGTTTTTGATATTACCAGTCAAATAATATTATAGAATTCTGTTATAGTCTATTAACCTTATTTGGTGGCATAGAATGTGAAAACACAAGAATAATTAAAATTAAAGGATAAGAGATTCTTAAATGATGATGTATTATAAATTACCATCTTCTAAATTATAGGTCTGAAAAAAGAAACTAATGTATAAAAAGCCAAACTCCTTGCTAATTCCCATGGCTCTGTGGCCACATTCTCCAGGGTAAGGAAAGCAAGAGTTGTATAGCATCCAGTGTAGGTGAGGGGCCATGGCTTTTGTAATAAAACATATAATAATTTAATTTTTCATGGGAATACCCATTTTAGAGTTTATTAATGATGTCTAAGAGATAGTTTCCAATTTTTTAAGAAATGAAAAGTATACAAAATATCTATGACAATCATCTACCTATAATTACAGTTGACCTTTGAACAGCACAGGTTTGAATTGTGAGGATCCACTTCCATGTGATTTTTTTAAA
>PVKM010019928.1:0-23698 GCA_004027735.1 Carollia perspicillata | reverse complement strand
TTCTGTGAAAGAAGTATGTTTGATGTGAGTGTGCTAGTTAACCTAATTAATTTAAAACAGGACTTAAAATCTCCTTAACCCAATTTAAAACTTAAAACATGACCAGCCATCAGTCAACAGGAAATACATTTGCAGAATTTTTCTTTGGAAGAATACTAATGTTTCATTCTGTCAGCATTTTATGCTTCTAATATAGGTAATTATTTTACCTACTTCAAAATTTCTGCTGGATTTAGATGATGTTGAGATAGTTTGTTTAAAAAATCTCAATATGTCAACATTGAATAATTTTCTATATTTCTGTGTTCTGTAGTAAAAGTCATTATAGTCTTTAGACTGGATCTCATTAACCCATTTAATTTCCTTATTTCTCATATTCAATGCCCAATCCCATCCCTTTTAACCAACAAGCATATCTGAAATCCGTCTATTTCTCTCCATTCCTACTGTGATCTTTATCCCTGTTCAAAATTCTATAACTTGTCACTCTTTCTCCAATTTTGTTTTACTCAATTGACTCTCCAGTGCAGCCAGGATGGCCTAAAGCTACAATACTGATCATGTTGGTGACCTCTCATTCTCCTGAGGATGAACCTCTAACTCTTTGAATGGCTTCTGAGGCTTCTGGTTGTTGTACTTTGGCTTACCTTTCTGTCCTACTTACCCTTTATAGTGTAACCGTGCTGTGTTTGTCATTCTTGAGTGTGACCTGCTCAGGAGCTTCTCCATTTTACCAGTAATTACTTAGGGAGATCCTTTCTGTTCTTTAGGTCAGAGTCAGATGCCCTTTTATTGCTCTCATATCTCTTGTTTCTTATATCAAAACAAAACATTCTTGTTTAATTATCTGCTTTTGTAATGACATATTTTTGTCCTCATGGGGTCTCCAGAACCTATACAATATCTGACATGTAGACAGTGTTTAATATTTTATATGTGAATATAAAAAGGGATGTGGTGTAGTTTAGGAGAGCCTTAGTGAGAAGATAGGACTTCAAGAATGAGTACCTATTTTTATTGCAAGAAGAGAATAAGTACTACATAGATGAAACATATTTCCCTGTGTATGATTTTTCATTCAAGTGGGTCATTGTGTGCATTTAGGTAAAATACTGAACCCTTTGTCTGAACTTATGCAGTTAGAGTCAGTAATTTCTCTAAGGGGATGATAGGGGAAATTAGGCTTTAAGGAAGCCTAATTTCCTTATTTTGTACAAACAAATATTATACAGTTTTAGGGTATAATAACTTCCTCCCAAATTTATTGAGATACAATTGATGTAACTGTGTGTATGTTTAAAGTGTGCAACACATTGATTTGCCACTCACCTATTTGATACACTTTTATATTGCAAAATGATCAGTACCACAGTACAGTTTCTACGTATTTAGCAGAATATTGCCAAATGCAACCACTATGCCGTGCACTGGATCCCCAGAGCTTTCCTCCCATAACTGGATCTTTTTACTCCATGACCAACATCGCCCCTTCCCCCACCTCTCCAGCCCCTTAAAGGAGCCCAATACTTAGGACTCATTTGGACGAGGTTTTACGATACTACATATTATACTTATCAAATGTTTTGAGTGGGAGGAGGGAAATTATACTGATTTATTATGAGTCTATGTTTATCTAAAAACATTTTCTGTCTAGCACTGGAGCTGTTATTAAATTTAATTTAGTTTATCTCACAGATATATGAATAGCGTTCATAGGTATACAAATGAAGAATTTATTAACTCAGATTATCCATAATGAGAAAGCTGTTTAGGGTAACATGTTGTACTTTTTCTAATTTCAAATTCAGATGATTGACTATAATTTTAGTCTATTTTTGTTTTATTTCTAAAACAGAATTTTTGTCACTTGGTAAAGAGAAAGTATTTTTATATATAATTTTAGAGCATATGGTTCTCTGTTATCAGGCTACTTTATCAGTCTTAAAATTTCCCAATTCTACTGTGTTGTAGTAAAAGAAAGCATTATAGAAACTTTTTGATGAGCACAAATAAGACAATGAAAAATCACAAGAAAACTGTCAATAACTTAACATAGGTTTCATTCCTAGATTTACCATGCACGTTTGGGATTTAATACTTGCATATTGTCTTTTCCAGAAGATATTAAATAAACATATAAAAGGTATCTTGATTTGCAGTGTGTTGGTCTGGAGAATATGAAAAAAAAGTTCCTGAGAAAAGTGAAATGCTTTTACCTACTTGTCAGTCTACTATTATACACAGTTATTAAAGATGGACAGAATAAAAAAATTTCAGTTTTAGGGACTTCTAATTTTAACAGGTTGGATGACTGATCATACACAAAGTTTGGAGGGAAGATTCCCTTTAAAAAAGTACAGTTTTCCGTGTTAAATCATTATTCTAAAGCTTAGTCATGTATGGAGAAAACTGCCTAATAATTAAGAATTGCTATTTTAACGTGATATTTGCAACAGACACATTGATACTTTTAAAAATCAAAAATCAAAAAATCAAAAAATAAAAAAAATTAAATAGAATATTACTTATTTTTAAAGAGCTGAAAAAAATAAAACTCTCCTGGCAATTGAAATCTTTGTAGTAGCAGAAGTGGGGAACCTGGGTGATGTGGATCGTTCTGTGTTTGATGATGCAGAATTGCTCTAAGCAGTAAGCTTACTATTTTCAGAGAGCATTAGCAGCTTCAGCAAACAGCAAACACAACCGTGTCATCCTCCCTTAATACAGGGTGTTTGTAACTGCAAAGGGGAGACGATAAGCAGTACTCATATATGAGATCTGATATCTTTATTATGGCTTAAAAAATACCGGAAAAGATACCGATGGACAGATCTGCTGTTTGATGTTTTCTTCACTAGCCCTGAAGATGCTGAGACATAGAGATGGCTGTGATTATCTTTTGTAAGACAGGAAATGCAATCTTTAGGGGTTTCTGGAAATAGAAAGGTCATGCAGTCTGGAACCTGTGAACCTTTTCAGTCGCTAAGTCATCAGGTATGACCTCATGAATTACGATAAAACTATTAGATTATAGAGTTATTGCTTTTTCTAGCTCTTAATCATTTGGAATATATTAACCTATGTGATTGTTTATTATTAGATTTTCCTTAGGATATTTGAACAAGTAATATTTAGAGTAATAGACACCAACTAAACAATATGAATTTTGGAAATGTGTGTATGTATTTAAGTTTTTGTTTACTTTAGCTTTTGTGGGGGAAAGTGGGGATTGAGGAAAAGATTATTTGTGTGTGATTACAGTCAGGGTTTGGGGCTTTATAGATTCTTCCAGATTAAGGCTGAATACTGTATGTTTTATTGGGAATGTTAAAAATAGCATGCATTGTTCAAGCCGATAAGGATACTTCATATCTACCTGCTTCTATATAGTGACATATTAAAACAGTTTTATTTGGAATTTCCTGGTTAGAAATAGATGTTGCCACCATTACAGTGTGCAACAACAGCAACACAAGTGTGGAGTAGAGTCACGTTTATTAGCATCTGAGCTATAAGCTGATTTCCTGAAATTCCTATTTCAGTATCTGAACTGTCTTAAAAGGCATTGGTTTTAATAATTTCTCAGGTCTATTGAATTATGATGCTCTTTGTCCTCTTAATGTAGATATCTGCAAATGTATTGCTTACAGATGAAAGCAGATGATGCATCTTTTTTTTTTAAAAAAAGCTTGTAACATTTAAGCTTGTTTCAGGTTTTTGACCCACAAATATTCTGCATTTGCTTACTTTCATTTTCAAAATGAAAATACTTGACCACATTTGGCATATTAACTACAAAGAGTAGAGAATCATCACAGCAAATAATTTGGATTTATATATCCATTTTATCCTGAAACACTCTTATTTTAAACTAGTTTTGCCTATTGAGTTATCATACAATTAACTTTGGTCTGTGGTAGCATATTCTGAGAATTACATGCTTGAGTAATTACAAACTGTACCTGGGTTTGTAATTCAGATTATGAAGGAAATATATTATTTATTTTTTTGTATTATACATATTTCTGCCTCAGTTTTAGAGGACTTGGTGGTTACTTCACTAGGCATTCCATATTAAATGAGCAAAAAGAGATAAAATGTTGCAGCATTTCTCAACAGAAAGATAGTTTTGTGTTTGTGATCTTGAAGCATGATTAGGATTTAATGCTTCTTTAGGGTGAAGTGATACTGCCTTAAAAATGAATATATTTGTCAAAGGACTGAAATGGAAGTCTGAAACAGTGATTTAATTCAATTCTCCTTTTTAATTAAAACCACAATGAAAAATTATACCTACTGATATTGGCTATAATTTATATGTTATTCAGGCTACTTAGCCAGCTTATATTCGTATTAGTAGGGAAGATTGCCATATTTTAAGCTTGATTAGTTTTGGAATGATTTGAATATACCTTTTAGTTGCTACAAAACCTGTTTAATCTGTTAGAATTTATTTTCAGTATTTGCATGTATTAGTCACTGTGAGTACATTCTGTTTCTTGGCATTGCTTTGGGATTCCTCTAAGTATTGGCTTCACAGCATTCTGCTCTTTTCACTGTATTTATGACCTTTCAAAAGAGCCAAATCATAAAGATTTTTTGGTTACTTTTCTTTAATGGTACTCAAATAAGGATATATCAAAAGTTTCATAAGATGAAAAAATTTACTTTCTTAGAGTTATTCATTTACAAGTAGGACAGATTCTCTCTGTTGCTATGTCAAAATACATCAAAAAGTAAGTATTGGTTAGAATGTTGCAGACATTTAAGTGTAATGTCAACCATTTTGCCTGTCCAGCAAGACGATCTTGACCTTTTGAATGGTGAAACTCATTGTAAGTCTGCCTAGTAACAATATGTCACCTTTTTATAATGGTTGTCTCTGTCTGTACCACTTTATATGTACATTTCATTACACATCATAAAGGTTTCTAAAGATAAGCTGTCTTGCTCAACTATTTGAGGAACTGTTCAATTCAGTACTCATTATGTGCAAGCTGGTCATTTGCAGATTACTGTCCTGGTTGTTGTAGGGAATACAGAAAAGAAAAAGTTGTTTCCTGCTACCAAGATAATGAGAAAATGTACACAAGCTATGTCTACATTTTGAATTGACCTTTCAATGGTTGTATGCTACAATCAGTTTTAATTTATAAACTGATGATCCTATAATGAGTTATTCATAACTCTTTTTTCTCATGCAAATGTCTTTGTATTAGAGAAATAAAAGATTGAGTCAAACTATATAATCAAGCATTTAATAATTTTGAAAACTGTATTAAGTTCTTTTATAACACATAATTTGTTTCACCAGGGCATTATAAATTGAATCAATAAAATGACCTTGTATATTTTACAAGCCATAGTTGTTCATTTATTTTGAGAGTGAAGGTCAGTCTAGCTCATTTGCAGGTGGCAGAAGCAGGGACCCCAAGAGTTAGCTCAGAACAGGAATGTGACCAATCCAGTCTAATTCCAGGCCGTGCATAGGTAATTATGTATTATGAAAGGGATTTTTGACCTCATAGGGATTAAACTTTTAGAAATAAAAAGTAGCAAGTTTGGGAGTGTTTGTTGACAACGAAGTCATTTGCGAAGTCCTTTGTTCAAGATGGGGTGGAGGAGATAAGGTTTACCACAGGCTCTGAGAAAGGGAACTGGGAGGAACTAGTATGGAAGTGGGCCTTAGCCAGCTGGCTGTTGGACATCCAGGGACTGCTCTCTGCTCTTTCATACTTGTCTGCTGGTGGAAAGCATCAGAGGGTGGGTAGAGCATGTGCAAAACTCTCGTTTCTCCAGGACCCCAAACTGGGGCATGCTGCCCAATAGTGCCTCCAAAGCACCTGTTTTCTTGTATTAGAGCAATAAAAAATTGATTTGCACATTCTTCTGCCTTATATAGTCTGATGGTTAAGCATCTAGACTGCCACATTCATGTGTTCAAATCTTGGTTATACCACTTACCATCGGTGTGACCTTGGGCAGGTTACTTAACCTTGCTGGGAATCAGTTTCCTTATTTGTTAATGTAGGGTTGGTTAGTAATGGCAACTACCTCAAAGAGTTGTTGTGAAGACCAAGTGAGTTAATGTGTATTGTGTAAAAGCACTTAGAAGAGTAGCAAACACATCACTGCTAGCACTAACAATTGACAGATATTGTTATACGTATTCAAAGAGATAGGATGGCCTATTGGCAAGTGTTGCTAATGGTAGTCATGAAGTTTAGTTTTGTTCCCTCTCTCTCGTTCTCCTTATCAAATAAAAATTGAGTCCAAAGCATGGTGCACCAAATAAAGATGATTATAAAAAAAGGTAAGCAAAGAAAACATGCTACCTTTGATTGAGTTCTAACATTTACTGATTATAATAATTGTAGTGATGAAGAATTTTGTGTTTAACGTTTTTTGCATCTGCTTACTAGGCTGATTTAAACTTCTGTAGTATTCTGTATGTAGATCCTTTGATTTTTTTATGTTATACCAAGTACATTCATGACCAAAAAAATTTTTGGACTTCTGGGAAAATTTAATAGCAGTGTTGGGTCTTTTTTTAGTTATAATTGAAGAATAAAATTAAGGAGTAAAATAAAAGTTTAAAGAAGATAATAGAAACAAGTCCTATAGCTTAGATTTCATGATGTGAGTTATTTTTTAAATCATAAAAAAACAGGATAAAAACTTCACTGATGACCTGGCTGATGTGGCTCAGTGGATTGAGTGCTGGCCTGTAAATGGAAAGGTCACAGGTTTGATTCCCAGTCAAGGCACATACCTGGGTGTGGGCCATGTCCCTAGTTGGGGGTATGTGAGAGGCAACCCAATGTTTTGCTCCCTTTCTTTCTCCCTGCCTTTCCCTCTCTCTAAAAGTAAATAAAATCTTCAAAATAAATAAATAAAAACTTCACTGCAAGTTAAATGCACTTTGCTTTAGTAATTATGTTTTTAATGAATATTTTTATTATAAATGAAATACTAATATGAAATATGTTATAAAGACAGTACTATATATGGATAGAACATTTCAAGTTTCTATTTCATAAAGAATAATATTTTGAATCACTGATGATTATTTAATATGAAAACATCTATTTGCTTAAAAAATGGTCATGTGTCTAAGTACAAGTGAATAATTTGGTATTAGGATGAAATCTAAATGGTTCAGTGTTACATTTTGTGACATCTTTGCATTTTAGTTGTCTTCTCTTGAGCAAATTTCTTAATGTACAGCTATTTTCCCCAAACTGGCACAGTATCAAACAAACCTCAGCATAATTCAGTTTGGTAAAACAGACAATTGTACAAAACCCTACAGTGTTTTGGTCACAATACTGGGCAAGGATATAAACACCCATGGGCTACTTCCTCCAGAAGGTCATAGATAGTGAGTCATATACTTTAATGGCCTGTAACTATAACACAGTGAGGAAAGTAGTGAGTGGCACAGAGATTCAAAAGAGAGAGATTCAAAATAGCAAAAGTATTCTTCTGTGAGTACAATGGGCAGGATATTTCAAGCTGAATGCGGAGAGGAGAGGAGAGGCAGGCTAGATGGAATATTTGGGAAGTATGAAAAAAGTAGCCTCCGAGGTAGATCTTGAAGCCTGACCAAGATAGGGGAAAGGTCATTTCAGGCAGAGGAAACAATGTGAGCAAAGGTAGGGAGGCAGAAAGCAAGTAGTACACTTGAGTGGTAGGGAATAGTTCATTTTGGCCATAGCCTAGTGGGGTAAATTAGATGATTATCACAGGAATGGTTTATTGGGACCACCAGATAGAGTCGAGTCTTGAGTGTTAGATTCTGATTTCTAAACTAAGAGCATTTCTGTGCTGATCTACTTATTCTTGGGAGAGAATAAAATAAAAAACAAAAGAGCAGTACCTATATTTTACAGTCATTTTCATAGCTCTAACCCTCCTGAGACTTTGGAAATGAAAATTAAATTCCTGAGTAGATTATTAGTAGTTAGTAGACAAAGTAGGGGGTAGAAGCAAAATGAAGGATTTTAATAAAATTCTCTATCAAAATTGCATTTGAGAGCATTTCTCAGTCTATGAGCAACCACTCAGAAGTCCTAGATTTCAGATCCTAAGAGACCTCCTGCTTGTCCCTGATGCAAACTCTATTTTATTGTCGGTAATCTGATTTAGCGCTGGCTTTATTTTTGACATTTCCTAGACCAAGGACAATCTAAAGGGATCATTTTAATACAATGAATACGCATGTTACTATGGAGAATATTTAAATAATAAGGATTTTGTCTTAGGGAAAATTGAAAATAGAAATTGCTACATATGATAATGGAAGTCACAGGGATACGTTCATTTAGAAGTGATAAAGTATACCGTCATTGCTAATACTTTTAATATGACCTCTAAATCTACTGCATACGCCAGAAGCATTCCAGTATTGCCTGAGGCTAGTTAAAAAGCTGGGTAATATCCAAGAGCAGATTTCCTTTAGATGTAACAGCTGGGATGTGACTTTTGTTATCAGGCCCAGGAAGATGACATTTGTACATAGGAATTGTACGAACATTGAAATTGATGCTCTCATTTAGTACATTGTCCACATAAAGTATGTCAGAAGTAAAACTGGTGTGAGTAAAAATGAAATCAGGCACACTTGTTCTTCTTACTCTATATTTAGAGCAATAGCAGACCTAGAGTATTGAGACTCTGTTTCTTCCTAGTAGATGTCTGCAATATTAGGAAACCCTATTTTCTAGAAGTTCTACTGTGGTTGCTGTTATTAACCCTTGTGACATCACACCGCTTGGGAAAGAGCTGTGCATATGGTAGGGAGCAAACAGATTTTCAGTTCCTGTTTAAAATCATAGACCTGCGTCTGCTAGAAACCTTGGAAATCACGGGGCTTTGTGGGTTGCTTTAATACTTTTAAATATTTAAATATTTTTCCTTAAAAAATAGATAAGGACTTCAGTGAAGCAATCCTTTCCCCGTTTAAGCCTTTTTAAAAACCATAATACAGGAAAAGAGACAAGAATAAGTTAAAAAGAGAATTGAATATTTCTTTATCAAGGTTCTCTTTCTAAAGGGCAATAGAGCCTGGTTTCAAAGAAGTGCTTTGCAAAGTGTGCCGTGTATAAATGTATACCATCCTTTCCTGTGATTTCTTTCAAATTTCATTCAATCTACTAAGAATTTGACTCTGTTGTGCAGCCTGGAGGGAGGCAGTGCAGTACCGTAGTTAAGAGCTAGAGATCTAGAGTTGGACTCATTTGGATCCCTTATCTTCCACTTTACTGGCAATGTCTGTTCTAGGAATCTTAACTGATCTCTCTTTCCTCAGTATTGTCACCTGTAAAATGGGGAAACTAATATGCTAATTTCTAGAATTATGAAAAAGCTGCAAAAGATACAAAACAAATCCATTACTTCAAGGAATTTACATTATCATATATGTAAAGTATGATATATAAGGTCTGTCCAGAAGTTATCCAGCCATGTAATATGAAAAATAGAGACATTTATTGAAAAAGGTACAAGGCACAAGAAATATTGTACACAGCACAATGATGCCTCAGTCTCCTTCCAAGTAAGCACTTTGGGACCTTACACAGTTCTCATAGTGGCTCTTCCACTGTTCAAAACACTCTGCAAAATCCTTTGTTCAAATTGCCTTCAGCTGTCCCATCATATTTTCCTGAGTCTCATCAACAGTCTGAAATCTCTTCCCTCTCAAAAGTTATTTTAGTTTTGGGAACAGCTAGAAATCTCAGGATGCCAAATCTGGGCTGTAGCAAGGCTCAGTCACCTGGGTGATTTGATATTTTGCCAAAAACTCTGCATGAGACATGATGCATGAGAGGGCATGTTGTCATGATGAAGCTGCCAATCAGCAGTTGCACATAGCTGTGGTCTTCTGAATCTGAATAGTTTCCGTGGAGGAATGTTCAAGTTTAACACAAAATGTGATGGAGATTTGTTGCTCTACTTGCTCAATCATTTCGAATGTGATGGCCACATAGTACACATACTCGCTCAATGGTATCTAACACCCACCCACACTGACAAGTACAGTGAAGTCATCATTGTTCACACATGTGCATTCCAGCCCATTCTTCTTAGCTGACACATTACATCAATGTCACACAAACTGTTCTCGTTCTATTAACAAAGTTGGACTTTTTTGAGACAGACCTTGTACATATATACACACACACACCCATGTTTAGTACATATATATACACATGCATACATATTATACTTTAATTGTATATATAGCATACTACAAAAGGAACTAAGTAGCTTGCTTAAGATCAAAATTGCCAACAAAGGAAAGGACAACATGGGGTTCAAACCTGGAAGTCTAGCTCTAGAGCTCTTGCTCTTTACCACTGTGTTATGCTGCTTGGAGTTATGGACACTTGAATAGATAGCCAGGTATAAGTTAGTATATTCTAAATGCTGAATTAAGATGAGAGACATCAATGTAAACTGCAATTACCATGGAATATATCATAGAAGAGGTGAGACTTGACTTTCATTATGTTCCTTTCTGCTTTCTCTTACTCTACAAACAATATACATAAAGTCATCAGCACAGTTCCTGCCATAAGTGCTTAATAAATTTTGGTTGTTATTAAGATCCCAATCTATTTGATATTTTTTTCTAAATATCCCCTATGTGGTGCAATATACTGTTTGAGAACCATGAATCCAATCTATAGTCATGAGTTAAATTACCCACTAGTGTTCATTGTGTTTATGCATCAGAGTCATATATTTAGCTTTTTAAAAACATTGATGTTCCAAGCTTATCTTTGAAGTACTAAATAAAGTCTGTGAAGATAAAACCCAGGCTTCTATATTTACAGAAAGTTTTCCAAGTGAATCTGATGGGCAGCCAAAATGGAGAACTCCTGCTTTACATGGTGATAAATTATAAATCTGTAGCTCAAATCTACATGTTAACCTCTGTCAGGAGTTCCAGACTCTGCATCATGATAGAAATCTCTGCTCATTTATGTTATATCTCAAACTTGGTATGTCTCAAATGAAACTTACTATTTTCTTTTCAAAATCTCTTTATCTTTCCTAGTATGATGACCTCATAATCATTTTCAACCTCGCTATCCCAACCTTAGATCCAATTATTCACCAAAATGTGTAGATTGTTTCTCCTAAGGAGTTCAAAATCTACTCCTCCTTTCCCCATTGTCTTGACCTCAGTGTGAGTTCACATTCATTTCTCTCCTGGACTGATTTCTTAGTTGGTATTTCTTTTTCTTCCCATCACCTATCTCCAAAGCAACTTACTCACCACTCAGCTGCCAGAGTACTATTTCTGACATGTAAACCAGAAAAAGACATTTGACTACCTGAACTCATTCTGAGGCTCCACATTACCTTCACCGTAATTTTCACAGTTAAGAACTTATAATACTAGTTTCTCTTTCTGATTTACTTTACTTAGCATAATGCACTCAAGGTTTGTCTGCGGTGTTGCAGAAGGCAAGATTTCCTTCTTACTCATGACTGAATAATGTTCTGTGGTATTAATTTTATCCATTTATCCATTGACAGACTTTGGTTGTTTCTGTATCTTGGCTATTGTGATTAATGTGGCAAAGAACATGGAATGTAGGCATCTCTTTGAGGTAGTGATTTTTATTTCTTTCAGATATATACCCAGAAGTGGAATTGTTAGATAATATGGTAGTTACATTTTTACTTTTTTTGAGGAGTGAGGATGTGGCATTTAAATTTAGCCATCTTTAGTTAAACTTGGTCTAAATTCTAGTTAGAGAGACAGGTTCTCTCAAGACTTTACAGTGCAGTCCTCTCACCATGGCAGGGTTGCTTAGTTGGTCGAGCATCATCCCGTACACCAGCAACTCCCAAACATTTTGGCATTAGAGACTGATTTCCTGGAAGACAATTTTTCCACGGACCCAGGGCCAGGGACAATGGGGATGGGGGACAGGAGGTAGAGCTCAGAGAGTAATGCAGCAAAGCTTTAAGCTTTGCTTGCTCACCCACCACTCACCTGCTGCTGTGTGGCCCAGTCCAGCAGCTCAGGGGTTGGGGAACCCTGCTGTACACCAAAAGGTTGTGGGTTTGATCCCTGGTCAGGGCACATACCTAGGTTGCTGGTTTGATCCGTGGTTGGGATGGATATGGGAGGCAACCAATTGACGTTTCTTTCTCTCTTTCTCTCCCTTCCTCTCTCTCCCTAAAAATTATTAAACATATTTGTAGGTGAGGATGAAAAAAAAAAACAAATACTGTCCTATTTGCATTAGGCCCCTCATTCCTTTTTGTTTTTGCCTGCTCACTCTTATGCTTCGATATTCATTTCGATTGCACATCATCTCCTTTTGAAACATTTCCTCATCCCTACAGTGACAGGTAGGGTTTTTAAAAACTTATTTCTTGTGGATTCTAGTATTTACCTTAATTGATGAACAATACATGCTGTATCGTAGTCATTGATTTTCCTGTCTTGACTATGAACTGTTTAATGGCAAAGGCAGAATTTTTTATTAATCCTCACATGAGGACATGTTTTTTATTGATTTCAGAAAGAGAAAGGGTGAGGAGAGAGAGAGAGAGAGAGAGAGAGAGAGAGAGAGAGAGAGAGAGAGAGAGAGAGAGAAACATCATCATCAATAGGAGAGAGAGACATTGATGGGTTGCATCCTGTACACATCCCGACCAGGGATTGGACTTGCAACCTAGATATGTGCCCTGACTAAGAATTGATCCTAAAATCTTTTTGTGTATGGGGTAATACTCCAACCAATGGAGCCACTCAACCAGGGTGTGTTTTTTATTTCTTTATAGCCAGCACTAACATGATGCCTGACACATCGTCTACTTAATAAATAAATTTTTGTTGAATAATAAAATGGGAAATGAATATGAAATGTTCATGGAGAAGTATGGCCTATATGACTTAGGTAACCATTAGGAACTCATAGTAGCTGAGTTGTATAAATAGACTTGAACTAGACTCTGAAGTGTTTTAAGTTAAATTAAGGAATTTCATAATGTAATATCTTTGTAGTGTAGCATATCAGTTAAGAGTAATGACCTTTGTTCAAACTCAGTCTCTACCTCTTAGTACTGAAGATTCCTGGGAAAGTATTTTAGCCTCTTTAAGCCTTAGAGTACTCATCATTTAATGGGTAAATGTGTGTAAAGTTTTATTACTGTGCCTGGCACACTACAATCCTTACAATGAATGGTAGTTATTATTACTACTGCAGTTATGTGCAACATTGAGAAAGATTACACAGCTCAGTGACTGATGGTTTCACAGGGTAGAGCTGGAATTATCCAATGATTGACCACTCTGATGGTAACCAGAAAACAAACAATTGAAACCTGCTTAATCCTATTAACCAATATCACCCCAATAAACTTAAAAAAAGAAAATCAAAATTTAAATTTTAGTTCTAGCTCTATATTGGTTTACTGCAAATCTTGAACGTATCTGAATATATATCCTCATATAAAAATTTATGGTAAAAGTAGTAGTATTAATGTTTTCTGTGCCAGAATGTTCTAGTGACTTGAGATGTCTAAAAAAATCTGTCAAGTTAAAAAGAGTGGGAATTTATCTTCTTTGAAGTCACTGATACCACCATTCTTTGAGCCAATTGCCTGGACCGTTCTTCTACTAATTTACCTTGATAATTCTGTTTGTCCCTTAAGATTCAGCTGAAGCATCAGTTAGTGGGAGTAGGTGGTCATTTACATATTTCATAGAATACTAAGCCTTTTCCTGGTATAGCATTTGAAAAATACATACTTGTATGTCATTTACTTACAATGTAAAATCCTAAAAGACAAGTGTGTCTTTTAATTCAGTTTCCCCACTATGTAGTACAGATTCTGGCGCACGTTAAATTTTTAGTAAATATTGACTCAATAAATTATGTCATATAAATTTAAGAGTACTGAAGTATGCTTTAGGTCAGTCAGAAATAAAAAGGTTTCTGAAGTTCATTCAGGAGTTATTTACTGTGAACTGGAGATTAGAAATATGTGTTAACAATTATAGTTAACTATAAGAGTAGCAAAATATATATTAGGAGTATAATAATAATAGGAAGAACTTATTACCCTTGTTGATATATTCTGGAAGTATGGTAGGATTAAAGATGAAGTACCATAAGGACTTAGAATTATCAGACAGAATACACATAACTACTTTTCTTTTTTTCTCCAAAATCCTATTAAAAATCCAATATTCTTAAATCTTTTCTCTCTTCTAAAAATAACTAAAGGTGGGAAGACTGAGAGAAGAAATAAAACAGTGGCAAAATTTTGTAAGCAAAAAATGCGGAAGGAAATTATCAAATGACTTGACAACTGAGAAAATAGAATTGTAAACTGACTGTGACAAAAATGGAGAACCAACTGCGTTTATACTGAAAAGATACCAGGTACCTCTAATAGAATCCATCTGCTAAAGTCAACACTACTGCTTTAAAATCCAGTCACATTTCCAGATCCTCTTCTTCCTTCACTTTAGCTAATCAGGCAAATATCCCACTTCTACTCCAGCAGTAGCCTGGAGTTTTATTCTTTAGAGGGTTAAACAGAATATTTACGGACTGAATAACCCAGGTACAGTTAAGATCAGAAAGCACTGTATTAAAAACAGCTGGATTCAATATGAATGCTGTGATCCAAACTCTTTCCTTCCACTTTGCTCCTAGAAAGCTGGCAGCCAGGCTTTTGTCCACCAGACGATATTGGGGCATCCAGCTGGAATCTAACAATCTCAGGAGGGAAGTCTCAGATATATTGACATTGTGTCCCCCAGTGAAATAGCCAAACCAAGTCACTTTATAGTATGCTTGAGGCTAATCTGCCCTGTCTGTGCTCAGGGCTTTCAATTAGCTTTTTAGTTTTATATCTTAAATATGAACCCACAACCAAAGATCATGGCACTTATTTTAATGATAATTCTTCTTTATTTAAAAAATGATTTTAAAAAGTTTTATTTAAAACTTTTTATTTTAATTTTAAAACATATTTTTATTTTAAAAGTTTATTATTTTTTATTTTTGTATTGTTGTTCAAGTACAGTTGTCTCCATTCCCCTCCTACTACTCCCAACCCCCCACCCCACCCATCTCTGCCTCCCACCCTTAATCCTACCCACTTTGGCTTTGTCCATGCGTCCTTTATACATGTTCATTTGTTTGCCTTTTCCTCTTCTTCCCCTGTTATCTCCCTCCTCCTTCCCCTCTGATCACTGTCAGTTTGTTCTTTATTTCCATGTCTCTGGTTATATTTTGCTTGCTTGTTTGTTTTGTTGGTTAGGTTCCGCTTATAGGTGAGATCATATGGTATTTGTCTTTCACTGCCTGGCTTATTTCACTCAGCATAATGCTCTTCAGTTCCATCCATGCTGTCACAAAGGGTAGGAGCTTCTTCTTTCTTTCTGATGTGTAGAATTCCATTGTGTAAATGCACCATCGTTTTTGATCCAGTCATTTACTGATGGGCACTTAGGTTGCTTCTAGCACTTAGCTATTGTAAATTGTGATACTTTTTGAACATTGAGGTGCATAGGTTCTTTTAAATTGGTGTTTTAGGATTCTTAAGGTATAATCCCAGCAGTAGAATTGCCAGGCCAAAAGGCAGTTTTATTTTTAGTTTTTTGAGGAAACTCCCTACTGATTTCCACAGTGACTGCACCAGTCTTCATTCCCACAAACAGTGTACTAGGGTTCCCTTTTCTCCACAACCTCACCAGCAATTGTTTATTGATTTGTTTATGGTGGCCATTCTGACTGGTGTGAAGTGGTATCTCATTGTGGTTTTCTGATGGCTAGAGATGCTGAGCATTCTTTCATATGTCTCTGGGCCCTCTGTATGTCCTCCTTGGAGAAGTGTCTGTTCAGGTCCTTTGCAAAATTTTTAATTGGGTTGTTTGTCTTCCCAGAGTGGAATTGGGTGAGTTCTTCATATATTTTGGAGATCAAACCCTTGTCCGAGTTATCATTGGCAAATATATTTTCCCATACGGTTGATTCTTTCTTCATGTTACTGCTGTTTTCTTTAGCCATGCAGAAGCTATTTATTTTAATGAAGCCTATTTGTTTATTCTTTCTTTTATGTCCCTTGCTGTAGGGGACATATCAGTGAAAACGTTGCTGCGTGAAATATGTGAGATTTTCCTGTCTATGTTCTCCTCTAGGACTTTAATGGTGTCACAGCTTATATTTAAATCTTTTATCCACCTTGAATTTATTTTTGTGTATAGTGTAATTTGGTGCTCAAGTTTCATTTTTTTGCATGTAGCTGTCCAGTTCTCCCAACACCCTTTGTTGAAGATGCTATTTTTACTCCATGTTATATACTTCTGCTCCCTTGGTCGAATATTAATTGACCATAGAGACTTGGGTTTATTTCTGGACTCTATATTCTATTCCATTGATCTATGTGTCTGTTCTTATGCCAGTACCAGACTGTTTTGATTACCATGGCCTTGTAATATAGTTTGATATCAGGGATTGTGATCCTTCCAACTTTGTTTTTCTTTCTCAAGATTGCTGTGACTATTCAGCGTCATTATGGTTCCCTATAAACTTTTGAAATGTAGTTTTTTCTATTCTGCGAAATATGTCATTGGTATTTTAACAGGATTGCATTGAATCTATAAATTGCTTTGGGTAATGTGGACATTTTGATGATGTTAATTGTTCTAATCCATGAGCATAGCATATGCTTCCATTTATTTGTGTCTTCCTTAATTTCTTTCTTCAATGTCCTGTAGTTTTCTCAGGTGGGTCTCTTGTAGGTAGCATATATGTGGGTCATGTTTTCTTATCCATTCAGCTACCCTATGTCTTTTGATTGGAGCATTTAATCCATTAATTTTTAAAGTTATTATTGACAGGTACTTATTCATTTTCCCCCTTTGTACCTCCGTTCATCTCTCTCTCACTCTTTTTCTTTCCCTTCTTAAAGCGGTAGATCATGACACTTCTAAGCAAAACTTCTACCATAAAAGATAGAGGCCATTGTGTTTTTTTTAATTTGATATATGAAAGCAGAGGTAACAAAAGGAAAAATAAACAAGTGGGGCTAGCTCAAATTAAAAAGCTTCTGAATAACAAAGGAAACCATTAACAAAATGAAAAGGCAACCTGCTGATTAGAAGAACCTATTTGCAAATTACACATCTGCTGAGGGGCTGATATCCAAAATGTATAAAGAACTCATGCAAGTCAGTAGAGAAAAATCAGCAGAGGATGCAAAGAGACAATTTTTTTTCCAAAGAAGAGATACAGAAGGCCAACAGGTATGTGAAAAGATGCTCAGCACCACTGATTATCCAAACTAGGCAAATCAAAACCATAGTGAGGTGTCATTTCACACTTGTTGGAGTGACTATTGTCAACAAGACAAGAAATGAGTGTTACTGAGGATGTGGAGGCAAAAAACCCTTGTGTAACGTTGGTGGGAACGTACACTGATGCAGCCACTATGGAAAACAGTGTAGAGAGTTCTCAAAAAACTAAAATTGAACTACCATATAATCCAGCAATTCCATATCTGGGTATTTGTGCAAAGGAAACAAAAACACTAACTTGAAAAGATATCTGTACCCCCATGTTTGTTGCATCACTATTTACAATAACTATTTACAATAGCCAAGATATGAAAACAACCTACATGTCTATTGACAGACAAATGGGTAAAGAAACTGTGAGATATATATATATATCTCAGCCATAGCAGGATGACAGATAGGGGTTGGGGGGAGGTGAGGGTGAGAAGGGATTGAACTCAAGGACAGGGACAACATTACATGGACATTACATGAACAACAGGGACAACTGTCTCGTGGTTGCTGGGGGTACCGGTGAATAAGGGGACGAAATGGTAATGGAAATATACAAGAAAAAATAAATTCCACCCCCCTCCAAAAAAGAATGAAATCTTTATTTACAATGACATGAATGGAACTTGAGGGTATTATGCTCAAAGATAAAGAAAGACAAATACCATATGTTCTCACTTATTTGTGGAATCTAAAAAAAGAAATAAAGAAGAAAACTATTTAAAAATTCTAGCTCATAGATACAGAGAACAGAGGGTGGTTGCCAGAGGCAGGGGCGGAAGCGGGCAAATGGATAAAGGAAATCAAAAGGTACAAACTTCCAGAAATGGAGGTGTAATGCACAGCACGGTGATTATAGTTAATAATACTGTATTACATATTTGAAGTTGTTAACAGGGTAGATCTGAAAAGTTCTCATCACAAGAAAACAAAGTTCTGTAACTATGTATGGTGGCAGATGTTAACTAGACTTATTGTGATGATCAGTTTGCAATATGTATGGATATCAAATCATTATGTCGTAAACCTGAACCTAATATAAATGTTATATGTCAGTTATACCTCATTTTTAGAAGGGGCCAAAATAAATAGTTAAAATAAATCTCCTGGGAGCAAAGAGCATGATGGTAAGTGAAAACTTGGCAAATTCTAATAATATTAAAGAGATAAGACAAGATACTGCATCTGTTACACAAAAAAGAGGGTGCTATTATACAATAACATTGAGAGAACAAATAAGAGTTTTTGGAAATTAAAAATATGATAGCAGAAGTGAAAACCTAAAGGGAAAGTCTGAAAGGTAAAGATGAAGTAATCTAGAAAGCTGACAGAAAAATAGCGTATAGGACAGAATGAATAAGAATGTTAGAAAACACCGGTCCAAAAGCAAAGATAGCAGTTCTAGAAAGAGAGAACAGGGGAAAAGAAAACAAATAATTTAAAATAAATTTTAAATATTATGAGAATAGAGGGCATGTGTCTCAAGATTTAAAGGGCATACCAAAACCCCAGCACAATAAATAAAACCAATCTCACATGAAGGCACATCATTATGAAATTTCAGTAGACTGAGATTAAAGAGATCCCAGTTTTCAGAAAGAAAATAAACAAAATTCTATCAAGATTGATACAAATAGAAGACACAAATTACCAATATTAGGAATGAAAGTGGGAATATTATTATAAATACTTCATACATTTTAAAGTTAATAAGGGAATACTAGGAAAAACTCTATGTGCATAAATTTGTCAATTTGAAGGAATGGATCAATTCCTTGAAAATAACATACTACCAAATCTCAGAATGAAATAGGTAAACTAAATAGTTGTTTAATATTTAAGTAAATTGAATCCAACTGAGAAGCATTTTTACATTAAATTTATTGGGGTGACATTGGTTAATGAGATTATATAGGTTTCGAGTGTACATTTGCGTACTACATGATATGCGTACTGCATTGCGTGCCAACCACCCAAAGTCAAATCCTCTTCCATCACCATGTATTTGGCCCCCTTCACCCTTTAGTATCTTAGCTATTTCTGACTGGAAGGTAGAAATATATGGCTGAGATGCTTTTACTAGAGAATTCTACAAAAAAAATTTAAGGAAGAAATAACACCAATTTTATAAAATCCTTTCTAGAACATAGAGTGGAAGGACCACTTTTCAACTCATTTTCTAAAACCAGAATTACCATGCTACTGAAATCACAGAAAAGCAGTACAAAAAAGGACATGTACAGACCAGTATCCCTCGTAAACATAGACGTAGACATCTTCCACAAAATATTAGTGAATTGAGCCCATATATTTATAAAGTATATGGGCTACATTCTGAAAGTATAAGGCTGGATTACTATTTTCAAACCTATCAAAGTAATCTACAACAATAACAGACTAAGAAAAAGCACATGATAATTGTATTAATGTAGAAAAGCATTTGGCACAATTCTATATCCATTCTAGAAAAAAAAAAGCCTCTCAGAAAACTAGGAATAGAAGGAAAATTCTTCAACTTTAAAGGGCATCTTCCCAAACCTACAGTTAAACATGATGCTTAATGGTGAGAGACTGAATGAAAACTCTCCCAATAAAATGAGGATCAAGGCAAGGATGAGAACTCCTACCACTTCTATTCGACATTGTACTAGAAGACCCAGCATGTGCTATGAGCAAGGAAAGGAAAGAAAACCAAACAGATTCAAAAGGAAAAAATAAAACTGTTCACAGACATGATTGTTTATGTAGAAAAGGCCAAAGAATCTAACAAACCAATAAACAGAACTCATAAAACCAACTATGTAGTGAGGTATCTGGATACAAAGTCAACACAGAGATATGAATATATGAAAAAATGTGGTTAAAGGGGGATAGCACAAAGAGTATCTCGGGGTGACGGAACTATTCTGCATCGATGTGGTAGTGCTTACAGAATATGTATATGTGATAAAGCTCATGGAACTATACACCAATTAAAAACATAATTGTAGGAGGCCATTAGATGACTAGATTTATGAAATGTACTATAATAATAAATGCACAAAAATGATGTGCATAGGTTACAAAACAATTTTCAAAAAATACAGTATGTTGACAGATTCCTCAAAAAAATTAAACATAGAATTACCATATGATTCAACAATTCCACATATGGGTGTACATCCAAAATAATTGAAAACAGGATCTCAGCTATTTGCACACCTATGTTCATTGCATCATTATTCACAATAGCCAAGAGGTGGAATCAACCTAAATATCTATGGGTAGATAACTGAAAAAACAAAATGTGGCATATACATTTAATGGAATGTTATATAGCTTTAAACAAGAGGGAAATTCTGTCACATGCTGGAAACTTGAGGACATTTTCAAGATGAAATACTGTAATCACAAAAAGACAAATATTATATGATTTCATTTATACGACATACCTAAAGTAGTCAAATTTACAGAAACAGAAGGTAGAATGGTGGTTGCCAGGAGGTGGAGGAAGTTATTTAATGGGTGTTGGATTTCACTTTTGCAAGATGAAAAAATTTTAGAGATCTGTGGCACAACAATGTGCATATAGTTAGCACTTCTGTACACTTAAAAATGACTTAGATTGTAAATTTTATCTTGTATGCCTAGGAAGCATAAAATTGGAACTTCTCATTGAAAGAATTGGGAAAAGCTAATGCCAGCAAAATTGAATTAGAAACACATTTCGAGGCATACTTTTTTTCATAGATAATCTATTATACTACTGAACTGATTTCAAACCATATTCATAACAAGTGGCAAAGAACTTTGAAGGCTGCAACCTGGAAAAGAACTGACACTATTATTATTTCTCTTCTGCATAGAGACATCTAGTACTTATGATTAAGTAACTATTATGGGATCCTAAATTCGATCACAGTTGATGAGTCATAAAGACATATATTTCTAGTCATTTAATAAATGCTGTAATGAATTGACATTGTATTTTAGTTATTCTACTTGTTTGATGAGGCCATCAGTGATTTTGATGAAAGTAAAGAGCAGATTTTATTTTATTATAAATGCCTTTAGTCTAATTAATGTCTTTTGAGTCCTCAGAAGAATGTCATTAAATTATATAGTGTCTCCTCATTGCTTCTGATTTTAAATGTAATTCAATATTTTCCTTCTTTAGGGTATTTTTATTTTCTTTCTCTGTGTCCCTTGAATTTTAAGATAATCAGAAAATTTAAGATTATAAATTTTATGTATTTTATTTTTGTTCTTTATTAGATCTCCCACATTTTGACATTTGTATAATTAGGAAAATCACTTCACTTAAAGCTGATATTAAATTTAATAGAAGTCAATTTTTTAAAAGGCGAAAGATTGAGATGATTTGAAGAGAAACCAGAGTATAGAAGTCAATTTTTTAGTATATTGTATGCCTAAGATTTCTATCCCTTCATTAATGATATGGTAAAATATATCCCTAATAAACAATGACAGAGGTTAAAGAAAAAAATCACCGACCTTTACTTTTAAGATTATTTCTTTTCATTGCTTTTCTTATCCTGAAGTTCACCTTCTGATATTGTATGTATTTTATTCCTCAGTATGATTTCAGTTATCTAAAAATATTTTGAAATTTCCTTGTTTATTTAATCCATAATACCCTACCAGTATTATTTTATTATTCCCACTCTGGTTTGGTTTGTTGGTTTTCTAATATTAGGAAACGTTTTTCTACTTTCAGTTTGCAAATTATTGAATATTCAAATCCAGTTCACCTATAAATCATTAAAATACAGACACTAGGGGTGTATTTCAGTTTAAGTAATTCATATAATTGACTGCTGTGAATGTAGGCCAACTCAGAGCTGTCCTGATTATGATGATAAGGCTAAATACTTGTGCAGTACTCTAATTTTGTAGATTTTTATAAAGTTGTAAAGAACAAGTCTTTATTGATGGTGAAAAAGCGAATAATTGCTAATTTTATTAAAAAATATATGAAGGACACATAGACAAAACCAAAGGGGGTGGGTTCCAGGCTGGGAGGCACGGATGGGTTGGGTGGGGGTGGGGCATGGTGGGCTGAAAATGGAGACCAATGTACTTGAATAATAATAAAAAATAAAAATAAAAAAATAAATAAGTAAAATGTATATGCATACCTTTATTACCTTCCTATAATTGATACTAATGATTCCTACAAGTCTATAACATGTAGGAAAGATAGCTGGGTTTGGGGTGTCAGAAAAGGAGATGGGTATTGATGTACGGAAGGATAATCACTGTTATCTTACACCAAGGCACAAATAGGTACTTGAACAGAGATCAAAACTGATTATTATACTGAAGTAGAAATAGTTTAATATAAAAATTCAGGTATTGTCTAACTAGAAAGGACCTTAGAGATCATGGAGTCGATTTTTCAACTTATGTTATTTTTATTTTCTTTACATTTCTTTATGTCCTTTAGTTTCTTGGCTCAGGATTCCTTCTTGCATCTCAGACATCATTTTTGGAATCATTTTATTTCTTCTTGAAGTATGTAGTTAAAAATTCCTTTAAAAAGAATACTATGGTAATAAATTGTCTCAGTTTCTGTTTCTCTGGTGGAAGAGGGTATAAGGGGGATAAATGCTAATGGAAAAAATATAATTAAAATAAACAATTAAAAAGGAATGTTATCTTAGCTGGATATTCTCTTATAAATTAATAATTATTATTTTTAGTGTTCTGGAGATATTATTTTACTGTCTTCTAGCTTCTACTTTGATTAGTTTATCATTTCTTTGTAGGTGACACTTCATTCCTTGACACTTTAAAAAAGTGCCATTCTTCAGTTTCACATAATACGTATAGGTATAAATTGTCTTAATTATCTTTTTTGTTATTCATTGTGATATCTGAATCTGAGGATTCATGACTATCATTTTACCTATTATTTTCAATCAGTACTCTCACACATTTTCTCTATTCTTATCTACTAGAACTCCAACTAGGTATATGTTAGACTTTATCATATTATTCTCCATTTTATTTTTTAAACTTTTTTTAATAGTTTTTCTGCTTTTTCCCCCCACCCTCCCCACTACCCCAGCCTTCCCCACCTCCTTCCTCTATTTCTACCCCCTCTTGTTATTGTCCATGTGTCCTTTACAGCTGTAGACCCTTCACCCTTTTCCCCCATTATCCCCTCCCCTGTCCCCTCTGGTCACTGTCAGCCTGTTCTCAATTTCAATGTCTTTGGTTATATTTTGCCTGCTTGTTCATTTTGTTAGTTAGGTTCCATTTTATTTATTTATTTCTCCCCTACCTCTCTGGTTACTGTCAGTTTGTTCTTTATTTCAATGTTTCTGGTTATATTTTGCTCGCTTGTTTGTTTTGTTGATTAGGTTC
>PVKM010019927.1:0-23780 GCA_004027735.1 Carollia perspicillata | reverse complement strand
TTCTGTAAAGAACTATGAAGTGCATGAGAGTTTACACTGTTTGTATGTTAACCAGTGAGGCTGCCACAGTTTCACAGATTTCACAGATTGTACTGGACTGCTGGGCCAGAGATGAAGGATTTGATTACTTACGACACAGAAAGAAGTATGAGTTTCCTTCTGTTCTCTTTTCCATCCAAGTTCTGAAGTGTCACAGGGAAGGAACTGTGAGCTTATGAATCTGACAGTAAATGTGCTACCAGACCTGCCTAGTTTCCACCCTGGAGGAAGATACTATCTTTACTATACTAATAAGGAAATGGATCATAAACAGGCAGACACTAACTTTGTCCTCCCAGACATATTTTATTAAACAAACATCCTTTACATAGCAGTCTGGGAAAAACATATGAAAAAGCCCCATGGGAAATTGTCATGAAATAAATTCATACCTTTTTATTGCTAAATAATATTCTATTGTAAGGCTACACAACAATATATCTATTCATCAGTTGATTAGCACTGGTTGTTTCGGGGTTTGACCAATAAACCTACTTTAAACATTTACTCATGATTTGTCATGTGGAAATATGTCTTACTTTTTTATTTACTGATTTTTATTATTTATTTATTTTTAAAGATTTTATTTACTTACTTTTAGAGAGAGAGGGATGGAGAGAAAGAGGGAGAGAAACATCAATCTGTGGTTGCCCCTAGCCCACCTACTACTGGAGACCTGGCCTGCAACCAGGCATATGCTTGAGTGGGAATTGAACTGATAACCCTTTGCTTTTCAGTCCACTGCTCAATCCACTGAACCACACCAGCCAGGGCATTATTTATTAATTTGTAGAGAGAGAGAGAACAGCATTGATTTGTTGTTCTACTTATTGATGCATTCATTGGCTGATTCTAGTATGTGACCTGATCCGGGAATGAAAATGCAACCTTGGTGTATAAAAACTGAGCTAACTGGCTAGAGCATTATATGTTTTCTTTATCTTGGTAAACTTCTAGGTATGGAATTGCTGGTTAATATGGCAAGTATATGTTTAACTTCTTAAGAAAATTAGCAAAATACTTTGCAAAGCGGCTACTTACCATTCTGCCCTTCCAACAGCAAAGTATGAGAGTTTCAGGTGCTCCAAACCTATGCCAACCCTTTAATTTAAACCCCTCTAGCACTTATAAAGTAGCAATTCATTGTGGTTATAATTTACTTTTCATTTAGGAATAACAGTGCTAACCATGTTTGTATGTTCTTATTTACCATTTTGTACCATCTTTGATCAAGTTCCTATTCAAATCTTCCTTTTTAAAAATCTGGTTAATTATTTTCTTAATATTGAGTTATACTCAATAGTTATACTCAATAGTTATACTCAATATTAAGTGTTGTTAAAAAAAAATTCCTTGGCCAAAATTTAGAAAGATTGCTCTGACCTATTTTGGATGAAGCATCACCCTTGGGCCCTATGTTCAGCCTTGCCAATCCAGTATGGCAAAAATCCTGCTAAGTCACTTAGAGAATAAATCTGTCTTTAATATGTGATCACCATTGACATATAACCAAATCCCCCATTTCCACACTTGATGTCTGAGCACTTATTTTGCCTTCAGCAAGAATTTTGTAAAATCAGTTTAGCAAGAATTCCTTTATCCACTGTGTTCATGTCTTGAAGTCCCCAACTATCTTTGCTATATTTGGTGGTGAACCTGATCTCTTTCTCCAATTAAAATAGCCCTGACACTATTGAAAATTTCTAAAAGTCCTCCCTACTATTTTATCAAGTGTCAGAATGATTTTAGCAATTTAAAAAATATATTCTAAATACATTCCAGAATCACATGTATACTTTGCAAATATTTTCTCCAAGCCTGTAGCTTGCATTTTCATTTTCTTAAAATTTTTTCTGGCATATAAAAAGGTTTTAGTCTTCTTGAAGTTCAATTTATCAATATTTTCTTATGTATAAAAACTTTTTGTGTCCTATTAGTAATCTTTGCCTAAACTCAGTTGACAAAGATGTTCTCCTGTTCTCTTTTACACTTGCTTATAATTAATTTTTATTAGATTTTCATATATCATATAATGTAATATTTGATATATTTTTTTCATTTTTCACATGTCTATCCATTTGTTTCAGCATTATTTGTTGTTTGCCTTTAACTTTCAAACTGCTTTAATGCTCATGCCAAAAACAATTTATTGTCCTATTATGGGTCTACTTCTGGATTCTATTTTGCTTCATTGATCCATGTGCTTATATTTATATTAGTAACATGCTATACTAATTCTAATAAGTCTTGACAGCAAATAATAGAGGTTTTCCAATTTTATCTTCCCTCAATTTTTTCTAGTTACTATAGGTTCAAGAATTTTCCACCTGTAACTATCCAAAAAATTCAAGAAGAGGAAATACTCCCAAACTCTTTTTATGAGGCCAGCATCATCCTAACCCCAAAACCAGATAAAGACAAAACAAAGAAAGGGAACTACAGGCCAATATTGCTGATGAAATTGGATGCTAAAATTCTCAACAAAACATTGGCAAACTGCATCCAACAATACATCCAAAAGATCACACACCATGATCAAGTGGGATTCATCCCGGGGATGCAAATATGGTAAACTATTCACAAATCCATAATTTAATATATCACATAAACAATAGAAAAGACAAAAAGCCACATGATCATGACAATGATGGTGAAAAAACATTTGATAAGGCACTGAACCCATTTATGATAAAAACACAGCCAAGTGGGAATAGAGGGAGCATTCCTCAACATAATAAAAACTGTATACAAGAAACTTACAGACATCATACTCAACAGGCAAAAATGAAAAGCCTTCCCTCTAAGATCAGCAAAAAGACAAGGCTGTTTGCTTTCAACACTTCTATTGACCATAGTAATGGAAGATCTAGACGACTGATGAGACAAGAAAAATAAATAAAGACAGTCAAGTTGGAAAGGAGGAAGTAAAACTGTCATTGTTTGCAGATGATATAGTGTACACAGAAAACCCTATAGCAGCGTACTCACACTCATTTTCACCAGGGACCACATCAGCCTCATGGTTGCCTTCAAAGGGCTGAATGCAGAGCTTTGTGTCCCTAGTTAAAGAGTAGTTACATTTATATAGTCCTAAGATTACATTTGGTCCTTTGAAGGCAACCACGAGATTGATGTGGCCCTCAGTGAAATGATTTTGACACCCCAGCCCTATAGAATCCATCAAAAAGTACTCAACCTAATTGATGAATTTGACAAAGCCATTGGATACAAAATAAACATTCAGAAACCAGAGGCATTTTTGTACATTAACGATGAAATATCAGAAACAGAAATTAGGGGGGAAATCCCATTTACTATAGTAAAAAAATAAAATAAAATACATAGGGATTAACTTAGACAAGAAGGTAAAAGACTATACTCAGAAAACTGAAGAAAGAAATGAAAGAAGATGCAAATAAGTGTAAGCATAAACCATGTTCATGAATTGGAAGAATTTACATCATTAAAATGTCCATACTACCCAAAGCAATCTACAGATTCAACTCAATCCCTATCAAAATACCAATTATGTATTTCACGAATATAGAGCAAAAATTTCAATGAAATGTATGGAACCATAAATGAACCCGAATAGCAAAATCAATTTTGAGAAAGAAGAACAAAGGAGGAAGAATCACAATACCTGATATCAAACTGTATTACAAGGCCACTATTATCAAAACAGTGGCCTGTGTATACTGGCATATACACAGGCCAATGGAACAGAAGAGAGGACCTAGAAATAAACCCATGTTACCATAATCAATGAATATTTGACAGAGAGGAAACAAATATAAAAGGGAGTAAAAATACCCTCTTCAACAAATGGTGCTGAAAGATTTGGACAACTATATGCAAAAAAAAATGAAACTAGGTGACCAACTCACATCATATAACAAAATAAACTCAAGATGGATAAAGTCTTACATATAAGATGTGACACCATAAAAGTCCTAGAGGAGAACATAGGCAGAAAAAATTCAGATATTCCAAGCAGCAACATTTTAATCAATACATCCCATAGGACAAGGGATATAAAGGAAAGAGTAAACAAATGGGACTACATAAAATTAAAAATGTCTGCATGGCTAAAGAAAACATCAGCAAAATCAAAAGGGAAACACCCATTGGCCAAATATGTTTGCCAATGATACTTCAGAGAAGGGTTTGATCTCCAAAATACATAAATAACTCACATGTCTCCACACCAGGAAGACAAACAACCCAATTAAAAAATGGTCAAAGGACCTGGACATACACTTCTCCAAAAAGGACATACAAAGCGTTTTTTGACAAATGAAAAAATGGCAAACTTCACTAGCCATCAGAAACATGCAAATTAAAACCACAATGAAATACCACATCACATCAGTCCAAATGGCCATCATAAACAAATCAACAAACAGCAAGTGTTGGCAAGGGTGTGGAGAAAAGGGAACCTTACTTCACTCTTGGTGGGAATGCAGACTGGTGCAGCCATTGCTGGAAACAGTATGGAATTTCCTCAAAAAACTAATGATGTAACTGCACTTTGATTCCACCCCTGGGATTATACCCAGGAAAACTGAGACACCAATTCAAAAGAACTTGTGCACCCCAATGTTCACAGCAGCATTATTTACAACAGCCAAGTGCTAGAAGTAACTTAAGTGCCCAACAGTAAGTGAGTGGATCAAAAAACTTGTTCATTTACACAATGGGACACTGTGTAGCAGAAAGAAAGAAAGAAAGAACTGTTATCTTTTGTGGCTACATGGATGGAATTAGAGAGCATTATGCTAAGTGAAATAAGCCAGGTGGTGAAAGACAGATACCATATGATTTCTCCTGTAAGTGGAACCTAATCAATGAAGCAAACAAGTGAAGGAGGTATAACCAGAGACACGGAAATGAACAAACAGACAGTGATTGGGCAAGGCAGGAGAGGTATAACAGAGCAATGAAGAGGAAGCAGCAAGTCAAGGAACATGAATAGAGGACTCTCAGATATGGACAGTGTGATGAGGATTGACTGTGGAATGGAGCAGCTCAGGGGGAGGGACAGGGAAAAATTTATGACAACTGTAACTGAAAAACAATAATAAAAAATAAATATAAATTAAATTAATTAAATCATTTAAAAATAAATAAAAATCAGCTTTTTATATTTCCTAATGGTCTAATGATTGTGGTGGTTTCAATCTGTAAATCAGTTTTGGAGAGATTTGGCATTAGCAATTTTAAGTGATCTGTTCCATTAACATGTTATATTCTTCTACATAATTTGGGCTTTAATTTCTCACAGGACAGTTTTAATGTTTTCAGTGTAAAAATCTTACACAAAATTTGTATAAAATGCCTAAACATATTTAATATTACAATAAAGAGTATTATTTATTTATCTTCAATTTTATTTTATGGTAGAGATAAATGAAATGATTTTTTTAATCCTTCTTTGCTAAACTCACTTTAATGGTAGGTCTGCAAATTTTTTGTGCTTTTCTAGGTAGGCCATCATGTTCTTTGTAAACAAAGTCTGACTTCTCCCTTTTTTATCTGTATGCTTTTGGTTTCTCTTCATAGCCTATTGCACTGCCTGTAAAATTGTGAACTGAGAGGATGGGAATGGATAGCCTTACCTTGTTCTCAGTGTTCCACTTAGTAGACTGTTAACTGAAGGTTTGATTTTTACATTCTTAATCAGTGAAAGAAGTTTTTTTCCTATTCGCCTTTTTTTAAGAATATTTATAATGATACATGTTGATATATTCTTAAATGATTTGATGTACCTACTAAAATAATGGTGTGATATTTAATTTATTCTATTATTATAATGATTGCATTGTTTAATTTTAATTATTTAACCAACTTTCATTCCTGATATAAATGCCTTTTAATCATGCTATAATATCTATTTTATATACTGATGCATTTCATTTGATAATACTTTGTTATACATTTTGTATTTATGTCTACAGTTTTCTTATTATGCTTTTTTTTTCCCTGCTTTTTCTACCAGGGTAATGCTGGACTCATTAATCAAATTGGGAAATGTTGCCACTAATTCTATTTTCTGGATGACTGCTTATAGATCTAGTATTTGTTTTTCCTCTCCTTTTTTATTGTAGTTCAAATAGAGTTCTGATGCAGGTCCTGGCCTGTAGAATCTGTGTGTTGTGGTTGCTATGAACAAATACACATGGACATCAGAAGTCCTGTGGGGAAAAAGAGATGGCATGACCACTCTTTGAGAGAGAGAGAAAGTGCAAGAGGGCCCCTTCTCTGAGTATATTATGTGGAGGGTAGTCCTCATTTAGTATGCACAGGTTTGCTGCAGGTGATTACCTTTTACAGATAACAAAGGAAAGAATGTTGAAAGATGTTGCAGACCAAGGGGAAAAGTGGTTGAACTGGTTACAGTCCATACCAGGGAGGTTTAGCACAGACTTTAGAAAGTTACAATAAGCACTTGCTGCCTCAATTCAGGGCAAGAGAGTTGTAGCAAAAGCAAGTCTCACAGCAGTCTAGGTACCATGCAGGCCTGATTCACCACAGGAAAACCTCTCCAGATGTGGTCCCGTGTACCGACTTGCTTCCCACTGGTTTTTCACATGGGAGCTGAACTACATTTCCATGCACTGCAAAATGGTTCCCTACAGAGTTCTCTCCATTTTCTCCCAAACACTCCCCTACATCCAGCTATCTCCACCTGCCATTGCTGATACTATCCCCCTTTGACTTTGTACATGTGTCTTTTAACTTGTTCCTTAACAATCTTTCCCCTTCTCCCCCACCTTCCATCATTCCTTCCCACCTCCTCTCTGGTCACTACCAGTTTGTTCCTAATTCCATTGTCTCTGTTTATATTATCATTGCTTGCTTTGCTGATTAGGTTACACTTATAGCTGAGATCAAATGGTACTTGTATTTCACTACCTTTTTTTTTTCACTTAGCATAATGCCCTTCAGATCCATACATGTTGTTGCAAAGGGTAGGAGCTTCTTTTGTTCTCCTACATGGTATTCCATTGTATAAATGTACCATAATATTTTGATCCACTCATTTACTGTTGGGCACTTAGGTTGCTACCAACACTCGTAAATTGTAAACTGTGCTGCTATGAACATTGGGGTGCATAGGTTAAGGATGCTCAGGGGATAATCCTAGCAGTGGAATTGCTAGCTCAATAGGCAGTTCTATTTTTAATTTTCTGAGGAAATTCCATACTGTTTTCCACAGCAGCTGCACCAGTCTGCATTCCCACCAAAAGTGCACTGATCCCTTTTCCCCACAACCTCACCAGCACTTGTTGTTTGTTGATTTGTTTATGATGGCCATTCTGACCAGTATGAAGTGGTATCTCATTGTGGTTTTAATTTGCATCTCTCTAATGGCTAGTGATGTCGAGCATCTTTTCATATGTCTCTGGATCCTTTGTATGTCCTCCTTGGAGAAGTGTTCTTTGTCCATTTTTTTCATTGGGTTTTAGGTCTTCCTAGAATGGAGTCATGTGTGTTCTTTATATAATTTGGAGATAAAACCCTTCTCTGAGATATCATTGGAAAGTATATTTTCCCATGTGGCTGGTTCCCTTTTCATTTTGCTTATGTTTTCTTTAGCCGTGCAGAAGCTTTTTATTTCAATGAAGACCCATTTGTTTATTCTTTCCTTTATGTCCCTTGCTCTAGGGGACATATCAGGGAAAATATTGTTGTGTAAAATATCTGACACTTTCCTCCCTATGAGATTCTCCTCTAGGATTTTTATACTGTTCATAGCAATATTATTTACAATAGCTAAATGTTGGAAACAGCCTAAGTGCTCCTCAATAAATGAATATATAAAAAAAATGTGGTATATTTACACAATGGAATACTATGCAGCAGAAAAAAGAAGGAGCTCCTACCCTTGGAGACAACATGGATAGAACTAGAGAGCATTATGTTAAGTGAAAGAAGCCAGGTGGTGAGGGGCAAATATCATATGATCTCTCCTATATGTTGAACCTAATCAACAAAATAAATGAGTAAGCAAAACATAACAAGAGACATTGAAATTAATAACAAACTGACTATAACCAGAGGGGAGGAAGGAGGGGAAAATACGGGGAAAAGGGGAAGGGTTTTCAGGAACAACTATAAAGGACATATGGACAAAACCAAGGGGGGTGGGATCAGGGAAATGTGGTGGGGATGGCTGGGGTAGGGGGTGGATGGGGGAAAATGTAGACAACTGTACTTGAACAACAATAAATAAAATAATAAAAGTTTTAAATTTAGCTTTTCAAAAAAATGGATTGCTGTATTAGGAATAGGGCACAGTGAGGTTTCCTGAATTCTAAGTATTCGGAAAGGCAGTAAATACAAGGGCAATGTGGAGCCAAGAGGTGAAATAACAATTATGAAAGCATTTAGAGAGAACAAAATTATATTTTTACCAGAGCCAACTTTATAATTGTCAAAAGACAACAATAGGCTCCAGTGTTTGTCTCTGTATACATTTGACAATGAAAATTAATTGCATAATCTTTTGTTTGTGATTAAACAATTTCCAGGAATTCCTGAAATCAAAGTTGTAAGTTTTTTAACTATTTCATTGGCCTATGCCATATGAGGGTCAAGCATGTCAGCCACAAGGCTTATGCATCATCCTTAACTAAAAATACACGGAGGTTATATGATTTAGTTTGTCAGTTCCAGTCTCCCCTGTGGTGTAGTAATGCACTACAGAAAGAAGCAAGGGTATCTCTATAGCTCTCTGTATGAGCATAATAAAAAAAGACATTGCAATAACAGTATGGTATTTTTGAAATACCTTAATTTAAATATCCTAAATGAGTATCTCCTGGTTAAATGTGTCCTGGAATCAGGTGTCTTACTCATCTGTTTTCTGATATTTTGTTTCCCTGGGTAAGAACAACATCCTTGGTGTTGATATAAACTCCTACAGGTGTTAGCCAACTTAACCGATAAATATTCCCAGCTTGGTGTATAAGCAAGATATTGAGAAGAGCATCAGATTTTTATTTAGAAAAAAATGTATTTGGACTTAATTTTGCAAATAATTAAAAGTGTGTACTTGGGGAAGTCTGTGACTATTCTCAGCAAACTCTTAGTACCTTTTGAATTAGTTCACATCTTTACATTTTCTCTGTTTCTACTTCACTAGCCATAATCCTTCACCAAGATTAACCTCCGGACCTCTTAACTGTTTTCAAATGCTGTCTTCTGCCTGATTGTTTCTCTAGGAAGAAGTCAGAATAATTTATCTAGCATCAGTTTATGTTAGTGTCCCTTTCCCTCTGATAAAACCCAGCCAAATAATTCCTGCTCAGTTCTTTTGAGTAATGTCTGAGCACTTCCATTCATCAGTGTGTTCCAGTTAAGCTTATCTTTTAATTCCAGGTCTGAACTCTCTCTCCTGAAATCTAGAACTATGTGTATATTTGTTCTGAAGTATTTTCTTGTTTTTTTTAATTATTTTAAAATTACAGTTGACATTCAATATTTTAATAGTTTTATGTGTACAACATAATGGTTAGACATTTATAAATCTTACAAAGTGATTTTTCCAATAAGTTCTGCACCCACTTGATAACATGCATAATTATTACAATGTTATGGACTATGTTCTGCCCAAGCTGTACTATTTTATAACCGCCAACTTGTAATACTCCTTAATTTCGCAATCTTTTTGCACCCAGCCCACAAGCCCCTCCCCTCTTGCAACAATTTGTTGTCTTTATCTATGAGTTTGCTTTTGTCTTACTTGTTCATTTATTTTGTTTTTTATATTCCACATGTAACTGAAATCATACAGTATTTGTCTTTCAGTGTCTTACTTCATTCAGCACAATACCCTTTATGTCCATCCATGTGGCTACAAATGGTAAAATTTTATTCTAGACTTATATTTTAAATAGCCAGTAGATATTTTGTCCTAGAACTCTAATAGACTTTTTTAAAATTGTGTTAAGAACACTTAACATGTGATACATCCTTTTTATAAAGTTTTAAATTCCAAAGGCATCTTAAAGTTACATGAGCCAGTCTATTTATTCCAACAAGATCCACTTTATTTCTATATGCATTGTTCATTTATTCAATGAGTTTCCAAAGCTAGAGATTCAAAATTTAGTTTTGAAAAATTCCTCACTAAGTCAACCATTAAATTTTCTCAAGTTCACTCAGAAGAGTTTAATTTTATTTTTTACATTACATTAATTTTCAAAAAATTTACATCTAGCTCTCTATTCACCCATAAGCTCTTTAAAGGTAGTATCTATCAGCATTTAGATTTCTGTACACTTGTGGAAACTCAAACAACAGTTGATATTGGGTTGGCTAAAAGGATCATTCAGTTTCTGTGTAACAATAAAGGACATGTTTTTCATTTTCACCAATAACTTTGTTGAACAATGTATTCAGCACTTTGTTCCACTTCTTTCTGCCATCTTTCAGGCAACTTCATAATTCCATCTTCCCAATTTTTTTTATTTTTTTGAGCAAAGAACTGTTACAGGTACTTTTTGTAGTTTCCCATGGAATAGAAATATTTTCCATTAAGACTGAAATGAATGGAAATCTGAAGGTTCACTGTCTGGTGAATATGATGGATGAATCAGAACTTCCCAGTCAACCTGTAAAAGTTTTTGCCTTGTCATAAAACATGTTGTCTTTCATTATTCTGATGGAAGATTATAACTTTTCTGTGACTAAGTCTGGACACATTTTGTCAAGTTGCTGCTTTCAGGAGGTCTAATTGAGAGCAGTACTTTTTGGAATTAATTGTTTGATTTTGTGGAAGGATCTCATTATAGAGGACTCCCTTCCTATCCCACCACGTACACATTATCACCTCACTTGGATGAAGGCCGGTCTGTAGTTTGTGGTTGGTGATGGTTCATTCTGCTGACCCCATGATCTTCTCCACTCCACATTATTGAAAAATATCCACTTTGCATTGCCCACCATAATTTCTTATTTAAAATAGAATGTTTTCATTATGTTTAACTAAGGAATAGAATGTGGAAATATGGTCAAGAAGGTTTTTTTTCACTTAATGTATGTGCAACCCAAACACCAAAGCAGTTAATGTAGCTAAGCTGGTGCAAATGATTTGCAATGCTTGATTTGGTTATTTGAGTATGTCAACTATCTTCCACATGGTATAATGTTGATTGTTTTCAGTTAATATCTCGATTTGATCACAATTAACATCAACTGTTCTACCCAACCATGGAGCAGCATCCAGTGAGAAATCTCCAAGCCAAAACTTTGCAAACCACTTTTGACACATTTAATCAGTCGCAGCATTTTCTCTATACACTGCAGAAATCTTTTTTGTGTGTTTCAGTTATGTTTTTACCTTCCTTGAAATAATAAAGCAAAGTATGCCCAAAATGTTACTTACGTTCTTCCATATTTAATATTAAAATGGCTACACAAAAATTCACAATTTTGGTATTTTTTTGGAGATGCACATTGATATGACAACTGTCACAATACAATCTAGTGACATTGTTTTGAATGAAGTTAGAGAAAACTAAACACTACTAGAGCCATTTGTGGAAGAAAAATGAATAAAATTGGTGGCACTCATTTTGTTCTTTGTGATCCAGCAGTTATAAATTTAACTATTTTATGGGATATGAACCATACATAAAAAGTGAGCTGCTTTTCTGACCCAACCTTGTTCCTACCACAGAGAAAGAGTGAAGCAATGTTTCAAATGATAAAGGATTTGGAATCTCTTCATTATAAATCATTATCCTTTAATAAAACATGTAAGAATCTTTTTCTTATTTATGAAGCAATAAGCATTGAGATTCCATAATAATAGTAACAAACCAAATTTTCAAAACAATATCATAAAGAAATGCTGAAAAAATATTGTCAACTAAGAACAACTTCACAAGATGATGTTCATATTATAGAAATATTTTGTAAAATTAAATGCATATTTCAGTGTACATGCATATAGACATGTGGATGACTGTTCTTAAAATATTAGCAATGATTGTCTCTTTGTATATTTTTGTAGTTTTTGGGTGTATATTTCTCTATTTTAAAATGTTCTTATATTGAATACATATTTTAGAACGAATAATGTTTTAAAAACATTTATTGTATCCTTTTAATTAGTAATGTAGTTGCCAAATTCCTGAAAGATCTTTTTCCTTATAATGTAAAAACCACTTTGTGTAAGCAGTGTTCTTTCATCAGGCGTGTGAACAGATTGCAATTTAACAGTTAGCAGAGTAAAGATGAAAACTGAGTGTCACACGTGGGTGTCAGGAAAGATAAGTGTGTCTGTGTCTGTGTTCCAATGTGTGCATTTGTAATACATGAAAAAGTGAGAATGAAGGAAAGAGAAATTGTTGACAAGTGTTTTCTTTTTCCTGAAATTCCAATGATACTGACACCCTGGCATAAGCAAATAGCACTTATGTTTAAAATAGAAAATATAATATACCAAAGTTGTCTGGCTAAAATAAGCCAGCTTATAGACTTATCAATAAAGGTCTATCAGAATATCATGTAATGTCTTTTCCTTCTTATTTACAATTTTATAAAAATTGTTTTAAAGAAAAAAATATAAAATATTTCCTTACAAGGGCAGGTAAATTTGAGAATGCACACACACACTTGATCATGTAGTTAATATGAAGTTGTCTTTTTTTTTAACATAGTCAACTGTTCCTGGAAATAATTAAAATTGTGCTTTAAAAATTATATCCATATGTTAGTGTAAATATATACGAACAAATTTTAAACTATTTTGAATTTTTCTGACAGTAATATAAGATAGAAATAGAGGCCCATCAGAAATAATAACCGATAACTTAAGAACTAGGAATTAACCATTCAGTCAAGAAATGTGCCTGGCTGTACATAACAGAGGTACTCAACGGCAGTTTTGCTTTCTGTCTTCTCTTCCCTGGTGATTCTTCTCTATGTGGAGATTATTTATTTTCCCACTGTTAGTAAGCTTTATTTTGAATTGTTTTGTATAATAGCACATTTAAAAAAAACAAAATATACTCTTGCATTAAAAATAATCTTGCCTAGTTTGCCTTATAACTTGTGGTACAATAGTAACTGAAAAGTGATGTTAAAATCCCCTACTTATAGAAAAATTGTTTATGCTAGATTTGGTGGGGAATCAAGAAGTTGGAGATATTCTGTAATCTCATACAGTTTTTTTTGTGAAAATCCCCCAAAATAAAAAGTTCAGAAACAACAGAGATGAAAAAAAAATCTAAGGTACCCAGACAGAAGCAATTCCTCAGAACAACTAATAGTAGAAGGCAACACAGCATTCTGTGCAGCATCCTTAGAAGGAAGAAAGACTCAAGAATCTTATCACCAGCAGAGAGTAAAGGTAACAATTAAGGCAAGACTTCACAGAATGCAGCACTCACGATCCTTTCATGGAAAAAGAAAAGTCCTTGATGACAAAATCTAACCACAAAATTAATCAAGTCAGCAACTCAGGAATGGAGTAAGCCATGTGAAGTTCTGAATGTGGTTGGAAATATACAACTGAGACTAGAGAACTGTGGGAATTATGATTGTAGAACTACATGTCATAGATCTTGCACTCTATTAAAATTGAGATGTGAAGTAGGAGAGAGGCACTAGGAAGAATTATAAGATAATGGACTCTGTCAGCATTTGAAACAAAATTTAAAAACCAATGATGCCTATACAAAGATTTCTGCACTTTACTGTATAGGTTATTTCTCAATAAAAATAAGAATGACACCAAAAGAAAAGAAAAGAAAACTCCAAACAAGTACTTATGCTTAGTGACAAAAATAATTACATATGTTGTTTACAAATTATATAAAAAATTAACCTATGACTTTGAACTGTGTAGCAGACAGCACTCCCCCTTTTCTTTGGTATTGTCAACCCTATAGCCAAATATTTATTTAGCCTATTTGTAGTGCTGGTAAATATTTCACAACTAGATCTCTGGTGAAAAAAAAAGTTTTGATTTGTAGTATTTTCCAATTCCTGAGGTGTAAATTTTGTCACTAAAACTGATTTCAGTTTCCAACATACTGA
Organism: Carollia perspicillata; assembly: GCA_004027735.1. Taxonomy (NCBI): domain Eukaryota; kingdom Metazoa; phylum Chordata; class Mammalia; order Chiroptera; family Phyllostomidae; genus Carollia; species Carollia perspicillata. Next base: position 9,689 of record PVKM010019927.1, on the reverse strand, counting down.
CTGTCACAACATGTAGATCTGGGAAGGGGTGTGTGCATTTGGATTTATAAACTGGTATGAACCAGTTCTGGTCTGTTATGGGGCCCATGCATTAGATTTATGACTTAAACATATGCTTTTCATGTATTAGATTTATGAATTAATCATGTTTTCTCAAGTATATTTTATTGATTATGCTATTACAGTTATCCCAGTTTTTTTTTTATCCCCTTTATCCCCACTCTGCCCTGAACCACCCCCCACCCTCCAGCATCCCCCCTTGGTTCATGTCTATGGGTTGTACATATAAGTTCTTTGGTTTCTCTATTTCCTATACTATTCTTAAGGTCCTCCTATCTATTTTATACCTACCAATTAAGCTTCTAATCCCTGTACATTTCCTCCCAATTCTTCCCCTCCCCCTTCTCCTCCCCACTGATAACCCTTCATGTGATCTACATTTCTGTGATTCTGTTTTTTATGTATTTTCCTTGCCCCACTTTTTTCTACCCTTGTTTTTTTATTGTTTTTTGGTGTACTACATTTTTATTACATATCATTCTGTATGGCTTATATATGTGCAAACCACCTATTTTTTTTTCCTGGGATAAGATGAAATAAAATTAACAAACATCAAATGACATTAACTAATTAGTAGAAAGATTTATTTAATATACAACTTTTGTAATATTTGTCCAAATCTAACTTTCACCTGGGTTTCATTAACAATAACTACTAGAAGGTACAATTCTCATGAAGGATTACCCAGTCTTTTTATCCAGCAATTTCTCTAAAACAAAAGAATAATCCCATATTAAGTAAGTATGTCACTCTGCAGATCCTAATCCTACTATGCACATTAGCTTATTTATCGTCCAACAAAAGTCCTATAAATTAGAAAGAGAAGATACCACTATCTTCATTTTATGAATAAAAAATGCTTCAAAAGTCTAAAGACTTTACATAAAAATCACATAATTTGTAAGAAGTAGAATTTCCAACTCTGTTTTTTCCCATCATGACCCCCTAAAACAAATCAAATTTCCTACTACTGCCTTTTAATAGCTTAAGTAGGAACAGATACTATTCTGTTTGTGATTATTTTTCAGGGGTGTGGAAAACATGTATTGCTGGTAAGTTTTAAGCATTGTTAGGATTTTGAACACAAAAGGTAATAATAATGTAACTGCTATTGTTTTTTTTTTAATTCTGGTGTATACTGGTGTTTTTAAATTATTATAAAATAATTAAATTGAGGAAACCATAGAGCTAAGTGTCCTATTGCAGGATATTATTTTTTAAGGAAATACCTTCCAAATAGTTCATAACTGAAAAATGAGAAAGTGCATCTGATAATTATCTTTAAGGGACTGAAAAATTCTTCCTAGCTAATTTGACTGTGAAATCTGAAGATGCAATGTGCAAAGTAGTAAATGAAGTGTAGTAAATGAAGAGCAGTTAGATATAACAACTTGAATTAGTTATATCTAAAAAAAAATGGATTTTAGTACTCTCCAGGGAGAGCTGTGATAAATTTTCTGCAGCATGGTCTCCTCACCTCCATCTGGGCATCTGCACCTTCATGGCCTGAGGACTACTTTTACATGTTATGGAATTGCATTTTATTTATTTTATTATTTTTTTATTATTTTTTTATTGTTCAAGTACAGTTGTCTTCATCTGCACCCCTCCCTGCCACCCCAGCCATCCCCATCTCCCACCCCTGATCCCATCCCCTCCTTGGTTTTGTCCATGTGTCCTTTACAGTTTTTCCCAAAAACCATTCTCCCTTTTCCCCCATTATCCCTTCCACCTCCCTTCTGATTACTGTTAGTGTGTTCTTAATTTCAATGTCTCTGGTTATATTTTGCTTGCTTATTTGCTTTGTTGAACTGCATTTTCAAGTATATTTACAGCTGTAGCTTGATTGCTCTAGAATTCTGTCCAACTGCCCCTTGCCATAAACAACCCTACTAGTCTGCATTGCTGGAAAGCAGTGATACCTTATTTTACAGTAGCTAGTCATTATAAAGCAAGTCTCCTTTGTTATAGCAGTCTTATTGATAAACAGTTTCTTTGCATTTTTTATTATTTTGCATTTCTGAAACTCAATTATGTATCTTACTTTTATTGCACCAGTACCTGTGCACTGAGCCCTACATGACTAGAAATCTAACATCTTTCTTGAATCACAAATTATCCAAATTAACTAAGAAACATTTTGTGGAGAGTTTTTTAAAAATCACTCAACTTCCTTCTAACCAAATTTAGTATGTGATGTATTAAATGCAGGGTTTTGAGGAATATAAATATAAAAAAATCTGAAAAGACAAGATTTTTGCTGGTTTATTGTAGTAGGCTCTTAAACATTCTCACTTGGCCTGGATCAACATGGGGGAAATTCAGGCATGTAAATGCAATTGATACTAAAAGGAACTTGTGTACTAAATCCTGCTATATCAACAGAAGAATGGGACTCTTAATTTTTCTTTTTCTTCATTCCTTTTTTTTCATTTTTATATCTTAGCTGAGTTGTCTAGAATAAAACATTAATATCAGCCTCATTTGGCATTGCTGCACCTGAGTGCTGACCCTAATCAGCCAGGCATAAAATAAGATCTGACCCATTTATGTGAACAGTGCGGAGAGAAAAGCAGATGTCAGTCAGATCACAGGGGCATGACATGGTGCAGCTATGTGAACTGGTTAGAGACATACCCTCTGTTCCATTCATTTATTAGTGTTTTCAGATATTCCTTTGGCCATTATAAAGCAAAAACAATAAAAGTTGGATATCAAATATTCATAGAAATGGGAGATTTATGTGCTAAGGGGTTTTTTGGTTGTAAGTATGTCATCAATAACTACTTGTTTAATATATGCTTTCAGTTTACAAAGATATTCAATATCTTTGCAAAAAATAGAAAATATATGAGTATAAAGAAAATTGCCCCATTCTTACTTATTAGATAACAATTGTTAAATGATTACATTTTGGTGTGCATACCCTGCAATTTATTCTCTTTCTATCTCCCCATATAGTACTAATCTGTGTTACTTGAAGTAAAAATTATATAGAATATCATATTCAACTCTAACATAGTTTTGCACAATATAACTGAGGCTACTTTATAAATTATTTTATAGTGTTTTATTTTTGTCACTGCTGTTTAAAAGACCACTTTGACATGGTATGTGTACTATACTAACAGTGAACTGTATGTTTTCTAAAAGGATAAATTGCAACAAATTTGCTAAGAGACAGAGGGTTGCTAATATTTATTCACCAGTATAGGCTCAAGTATCCCAAGGCCAATTTTTAAATACAAAGTATAAAAATAAACCAGAAATGAACATGTGAGCTCTGGGGAAATTGGAGACAGGAAGTCAGGAGACACCAACAAAGAGGTCTTATGGTCCCAGGACAATTTAATCTCACACAAGAGAAATCAAAGTTCCCTCTGAAAGGGAAAGAGTTAATTTCTAGTTATGCCTATGGTGTCTCTATCTTCTCTTTCTTTTTTTAATTCTCACCCATTTCCCCACCTCCTATTGCTTTGGCAACCAACAGCTTGATTTCCATATCTATATATCTGTTTTTGATTATTTTTTTTAGATTCCACACACAAGTGAAATCATACAGTATTGTTCTTTCTCTGACTAACTTATTTCACTTGGCATAATATCTTCTGGGTCCATACATGTTGTTGCAACTGGCATGTTTTCATTTTTTATTGGTGAATAGTATTTCATTCTACCTAGATATACTACTTCTTCTTTTTTATTTTAGTTGTTGTTCAAGTACACTTTTCTGTCTTATACTCCCATCCCAGTCCACCCCCCAGTGCTCCCCACTTCCCTCCCACTTCCACCCCTCTTAGTTTTTGTCCATGTGTCCTTTATATTTGTTCTTATGACTCCTTCCCTTTTTTCTCCGAAATTCCCTCCCCTCTCCCCTCTGGCTACTCTCAGCCTGTTTTCTATTTTAATGTCTTTGTTATATTTTCCTTCCTAGTTTGTTTTGTTGTTCAGGTTCCTGTTAAAGGTGAAATCATATGGTATTTGTTTTTCACCATCTGGCTTATTTCACTTAGCATAATGCTTTCTAGTTCCATCCATGCTGTTGCATAGGGTAGGAGTTCCTTCTTTCTTCCTGCTGCATAGAATTCCATTGTGTAAACATACTACAGTTTTTTGATCCATTCATTTACTGATGGGCACCTAGGTTGCTTCCAGCACTTGGCTATTGTAAATTGTACTGCTATGAACATTGGGGTGCATAGGTTCTTTTGGATTGGTGTTTCTGGGTTCTTAGGGTATAATCCTAGCAGTGGAATTGCTGGGTCAAAAGGCAGATCCATTTTTAGTTTTCTTAGAAAATTCCATACTGTTTTCCATAGTGGTTGTACCAGTCTGCACTCCCACCAACAGTGTACAAGGGTCTCCTTTTCTCCACATCCTCTCCAACACTTGTCGTTTGTTGCTTTGTTTATGACAGCCATCTTATCTGTGTGAAGTGGTATCTCATTGTAGTTTTAATTTGCATCTCTCTGATAGCTAGCGATATTGAGCATCTTTTCTTGTGTTTCTGGATCCTCTGTGTGTCCTCTTTGGAGAAGTGTCTATTCAAGTCCTTTGACCATTTTTTAATTGGATTGCTTGTCTTCTTAGAGTGGATTCATGCAAATTCTTTATATATTTTGGAGATTAAACCCTTGTCTGAAGTATCATTGGCAAATATGTTTTCCCATATAGTTGGTTCTCTTTTTACTTTAATGCTATTTTCTTTGGCCATGCAGAAGCTTTTTATTTGGGTGAGATCCCATTCATTTATTTTTTCCTTTATGTCCCTTACTCTAGGAGACATATCGGTAAAAATGTTGCTGTATGAAATACCTGAGAATTTCCTGCCTATGTTATCCTCTATGACTTTAATGGTGTGGCGGCTTATATTTCAGTCCTTTATCCACCTTGAATTTATTTTTGTGTATGGTGTAAGTTGGTGCTCAAGTATCATTTTTTTGCACATAGCTGTCCAGTTCTCCCAACACCAGTTGTTGAAGAGGCTATTTTTATTTCATTTTATGTTGCTGCCCTCTTTGTCGAATATTAATTGACCATAGAGACTTGGGTTTAATTCTGGGTTCTCTATTCTGTTCCATTGGCCTATGTGCCTGTTTTTATGCCAGTACCAGGCTGTTTTGATCACAGTGGCCTTGTAATATAGTTTGGTATCGGGTATTGTGATCCCTCCTACTTTGCTGTTCTTTCTCAAAATTGCAGCTGCTATTTGGGGTCATTTATGGTTCCATATAAACTTTTGAAGTGTTTGTTCTATGTCTGTGAAATATGCCATTGGTACTTTAATAGGTATGCATTGAATCTGTATATTGCTTTGAGTGATATGGACATTTTGATGATGTTAATTCTTCCAATCCATGAACACGGTATATGTTACTATTTGTTTGTGTCTTCCTTGATTTCATTCTTCAGTGTTGTGTAGTTTTCTTCATGCAGGTCTTTCACCTCTTTGGTTAGGTTTATTCCTAGGTATTTTACTTTTCTTTTTGCTATATCGAATGGGATTTTTTTCTGGATTTCTGCTTCTGCTGTTTCATTATTGGTATACAAAAATGCCTTTGATTTCTGTATATTGACTTTGGATCCCGCTGTTTGGCCAAATTCACTTACTAGGTTGAGCAGTTTTGGGGTGGAGTCTACAGGATTTCCTATGTACATTATCATGCCATCTTCAAATAATGACAGTTTTGTTTCCTCTTTTCTGATTTGGATGCCTTAATTTCCTTTTCTTGTCTGATTGCTGTGGCTAGGACTTCCAATACTATGTTGAATAGAAGTTGCAAAAGTGGACAACCTTGTCTTGTGCCTGATCTTAGTGGAAATGATTTTAGTTTTTTCCCAATGAGTATGATGTTGGCTGTAGGTCTCTCATATATGGCCTTTATTATGTTGAGAAATGCTCCCTTTATTCCCACTTTGCTCAGTGTTTTAATCATAAATGGGTGCTTTACTTTATTGAATTTTTTTTTTGCATCTATTGATATGATTGTGTGTTTTTTTATCTTTGCTTTAGTTTATATGATGTATTACATTTACTGATTTGTGAATGTTGAACCATCCTTACATCCTTGGGATGAATCCCACTTGGTCATGGTGTATGATCTTTTTAATGTATTGCTGGATGCGGTCTGCCAATATTTTGTTGAGGATTTTAGTCTATTTTCATCAGCAATATTGGCCTGAAGATTTCTTTCTTTGTTGTATCTTTATCTGGTTTTGGGATTAGGATGATGTTAGCTTCATAGAAAGAGTTTGGGAGTCTTCCATCCTTTTAAGTTTTTTGGAATAGTCTGTGAAGGATAGGGGTTAGCTCTTCCTTAAATGTTTTTTTAGAATTCTCTTATTAGAGAATCTGGTCAAGGGCTTTTGTGTGTTGGTAGTTTTTTGATTATTGCTTCAATTTCTTCTGCTGTTATTGGTCTGTTTAGGCTTTCTGCTTCTTCTTCACTGAGTTTTGGAAGATCATATTTTTCTAGAATTTTTTCCATTTCACCTAGGTTTTCAAATTTCTTGGCATACAGTTCTTCATAGTAATTTTTTACAGTTCTGTTTATTTCTGTGGTGTCATTTGTAATCTCTCCTCTTTCATTTCTAGTTATGTGTATTTGGGTCCTCTCTCTTTTTTTCTTGATGAGCCTACTTAAGGGCGTGTCAATTTTATTTATCTTTTCAAAGAACCTGATCCTTGATTCATTGATCCTAAGAATTGTGCTTTTTGATTCTATGTCGTTTAATTCTGCTCTGATCTTGGTTATTTCCTTCCTTCTACTAGCTCTGGGCTGTCTTTGTGGTTGTTCCTCGAGTTCTTGTAGGCGTAGGGTTAGGTTGTTTGTTTGAAATGTTTCTATCTTTTTTAGGTAGGCCTGTATTGCTGTGAACTTCTCTCTCAGGACTGCCTTTGCTGTGTCACATAAGTTTGGGGTTGTCGTAAGTTCATTTTCATTTGTTTCCAGGAAATTTTTTATTTCTTCCCTAATTTCATTCTTGACCCATTCATTGTTTAATAGAATACTATTCAATCTCCATAATTTTTAGTGTTTTGGGTTTTTTCCATTGGGGCTGGTTTCTAGTTTAACTCCCTTGTGGTCAGAGAAAATGTTTGGTATGATTTCAGTTTTGTTGAGGCTTGTTTTGTGTCCTATCATGTGGTCTATCTTTGAAAATATTCCATGTACATTTTAAAAGAATGTATATTTAGCTTCTTTGGGATGAAGGGCTTTATATATATCAGTTAAGTCCATTTCATCTAGGTCTTTGTTCAATGCCACAATATCTTTGTTGATATTTTGTTTGGAGGATCTGTCCATTTTTGACAGTGGGGTGTTAAATCACCTACTATAATTATGTTGCTGTCAATATCCTTCTTGAAGTCCTCTAAGATTTTCTTTATGTATTTGGGTGTTCCTACATTGGATGCATAAATATTTACAATGTTTATGTCTTGGTGAATTCTCCCCTTGAGTATTATCAAGTGGCCTTCTGGGTCTCTCTTTATGGCCCTTTTTTGGAAGTCTACTTTGTCTGATATGAGTATTGCTACCCCAGCTTTTTATTTTCTGTCCATTTGCTTGGAATATTTGTTTCCAGCCCTTTTCTTTCAATCTGTGTAGGGCTTTTGTCCTAAGGTAGGTCTCTTGTAGGCAGCATATGTGTGGGTCATGCTTTCTTATCCATTCAGCTATTCTATGTCTTTTAACTGGAGCATTTAATCTATTTATGTTTAAAGTTATTATTGGTAGGTTCTTATTCATTGTCATCGTTGTACCTGTGTTCCTCTCTCTCTGTCTCTCTTTTCCTTTCTTTCCTTAAAGCACACCCTTTATCATGTCTTGCAGAACTGGTTTGGTAGATATGTACTCTTTTAGACTTCTTTTCTCTGAAAAGCTCCTTATTGGGCCTTCTATCTTGATTGAAAGTCTTGCTGGGTAGAGTATCCTTGGTTGTAGTCCTTTGGTTCTCCTTACTTGGAATATTTCTTGCCATTCTCTTCTGGCCTGAAGAGTTTCCATTGAGAAGTCAGTTGCTAACCTCATTGGAGCTCCCTTGTATGTTATTTCCTTTTTCTCCCTTTCTGCCTTTAAAATTCTCTCTTTGTCTTGGAATTTTGCCATTTTTATTGTGATGTGTCTTGGAGTGGGCCTCTTTGGGTTCTTCTTGATTGGGACACTCTGTGTTTCTTGGATTCGTGTGACTTTTTCTCTAATCAGATTAGGGAAGTTTTCCATCATTACTTTCTATCCCTTTTTCTTCTTCTTCTCCTTCTGGTATCCCTATTGTTTGGATATTATTACGTTTCATATTGTCTTGTATTTCTCTTAATCCCTCTTCACTGTTTCTGAGCCTCTTTTCCTTTTCCTGCTCTTTCTGGGTGTTTTTTTCTACTTTTTCCTCCAGCTTGCTGATCCAATCTTCTGCTTTATTTATCCTGCTTTTGATTTCTTCTACTATGTTCTTCAGTTCAGATATTGTATTCTTCATTTTCATCTTGGCACTTGTTGATATTTTCTATTTCCTTTTTGATATTGATATAGTTTGCAGCGAGTTCATTGTAGCTTCCTTGTAGTTTCTGGTAGTTGGTTGTGAGCTCATGGAGCTCCCTGGTAACCATTGGTTTGAACTCAACATCTAATAGTTGAGTTGCCTGTATTTCATTTAGCATTCTTTCTGAGGTTTCCTCCTTCTCTTTTCACTGGGGGATTGTTTCTTTGTCTTCGTATTGTTTGCGAGACTCTTCTTATTAGCCTCAGCTTCTCAAATTGATCTTTACTGGCTCCCTGGGTTTATGGTGTGAGCTTCTGTGATAGAGTATCTGTGAGGTTCAGTGGTGCAGTCTCCTTGGGTATGCTAGTGTTCACTGCTTCCTCCTATTCTTCTTTGTGATCCATTGGAGGGGTAAGGCAAAATGGTTTAAGACAGCAAGAGAGTATTCTATGTTATTTACAGTGGCAGCAGATAAATAAGAGGTAGGAAATCCTCTGGCTATGTGTGGTATTGACCATGATATACCACCCAAGAAGTCGCTTTTAGAAATGGTGGAATGAAGGTAAGTATCTTGTTGGGGATGGAAGGTTTGTGAGTTAGATTTAGACAGCAGTGAGGTTGTGAAATGTCAGATTCTGAGGTAAGGTAAGAATAAAGGATAGTAAAAAGGTATAGTGAATGAGAGAATAGAGTTAACCACTACAGTAACAGAGTTTAGAAAACCGTGTAGTGGGCTAGAAGCTTGGAGGGGTGTTGTGTAGTATGTACAATAGTATGAAACAGCTATTATTTACAATAATATTAGAGCAACAATCATATGACGGAATCTAGATACCAAGACTAAGGAGTGTAGGACCTTCAGTAGTGTGCTAATGGAACACAGGTGAAGTGAAGGGCAGTAAATTAACAATACACTATGACTGAGAGAACAGGGGAAACCTGTCACTCAATACAATATGCTCAGCCAAACAAAGAAGACTAAACAGAAGGAAGAGGAATACCAAAATATTATTCAAATAGAAGATGTAAGAATAAGGTAGAAATAATGATGCAGATATGCAGTATCTTGCAGGTTCCTTGTAATAGCAAAGTGAAATTTGTCTGTCTCAACTGTTAGGATGCCCCCTCTTTGGGACCAACTCTGGTCT